>OZ023263.1:425000-735000 GCA_964006375.1 Tillus elongatus | reverse complement strand
AAAGTAAGATTGTGTAATTAATGCGGTCTATGAGTGGCAAATATTACATGAAATGTGTTTAACGTCCTAGATTTATCTCTCAACTGTTATTATTTTTAACTTGATTTAAATATTTGCAAAAAATGCATTCGAAACAGACCTTCCTTACAATGCTTTGGCAGTAGTTCGGATGAATGTCGAGTATTGGCAACAAACTTAAGAATGTCGAACGGACGGCATGTAGGCATGTGTGGCCGTTTGAAAAGAAAACAAACAATATTTTTTCATGAAATTTTTGCACATATTATTACACATAGCACAAGACCTGATGTGATTCTGATCAATAAATAAAGCATTTGACTTAGTGATGATATTTTTATGAATTTGTATTTAATTTTTTTTTTTTTGGGCTTATTCAATTTTAAAGTATCTATCATCAGTTAATGTAATTTTAATGTTTTAAGGAAATGAGGAGTTTTAAATAAATTTTATAGCACATCAGATTGTTTGTTGTTCTCCTAACTTGGCGAAACCCTGCCATACTTAATACAGACATATAGCCGCTTTAGCGGATAAGGGATGAATGGGGGGTGATTCGGTGAAAATTGATATTTTTTCGTTAAAACTTTAGTAATATAACGTTTTAAGGTTTATTTATTAGAAAACTTTTAGTTTGATCAAACATCTGGTATTCTGCGCTGAAATTAAATTAGGGGTTGAATGTGTGAGGGTGAAATATTGTTGACAAAAATGTCGAGGTTTTTTTTGCTAAAACGGCGTAAAAAGTCTCAAAACATATAGAAAACTTGAGAACGAAAATTGTTTTGTCTGTCGGTATGTACGTCTGTCTGTTAATAGGAGCAATAACTTTCGAACGAATTGAGATATCATTTTCAAATTTGGTATCCAGTTGGCACTCGACAAAGGAACGCTTCGAATTGTTTTTAGGTAAGACCGCTTCATGGGGTACGTGATTTGGATAAAAATTGACATTTTTTCAATAAAACTCGAGTAATATAACGTTTCAAAAGTTTATGGGTACAGGAATACAAATATTTTCTTTGTGGTCAAGTCATCCATGAGAATGTCTTTCTGCAGAGAATAAATTATCACAGTTATGTGAAAGTTATGATTCAATTTGCAGCGCTGTTTTATCTAATGTTACTAAAAGTGCTTGTACAGCTACAATCTGCTCATATACTGGCGAATGTTATGGAATGTAAATTAATATTGTTTTTATCACAGTGAACTCCATGCCCACTTGACGATTAAAAAGAGGTTGAAAAATAAATGTAACACTCAAATACTAACTAATAACCAACCCCTTTAACTTGGAGGTGAATTTTATTAAGTTTGTAATGAGGTAATTTTGAAGGGTGTATTTAAAGTTGAAACGCGGTAATGAAACTTGCTAATTAGCGTAATAAAAGCTCCTTCTAAGCCCAAGTAGGAAGGAGTACCTGTCTCGTGAGCTCCGCCATAGATTCTCCGGTCTGTGATTGTCTCGGGGCGGATTGATTTATTAAGTTTTATCGGTGTGCCAAGTAGATAAGGACGTGGCGGTTAATCAGCGTTGAATTTTCTTCCTTTAATTTAAGCCGATTGATTAGTGCAGAGCACGTCATTGCCGAACGCTGGCTGAAGAGAGGGCATTGGAAATCTATAACGGCGCGGTCACATTTGAGATCAACAATAAAGTATAGCTCTTTGTGAGAATGTTCAAAAGTCAATTAAAGGTGACTGAAATTCAAGTGAGACACCTCAACACCGTCCATACACAAAAACATTATATGTTTCTTTAATTAAATATTTTCTTGATATCTTTAAATTATATAATCACCATCACTGCCACAATCTTAAGGTAATGTCACCTTATTATCATAACCAAGACTTTTTACGCTCCACTTTTCAAGTCGGCTTGTGTTTTGATAATCTGACAAACTGTCTGAAGGTTTTTTAATGACTACTATATTTTTTTGATTGAAATTGAGCGAACAAAATATCGTCATACAAAGCTATTTTGGTAAACGACTTGGAAACACCGTTCTGTCCTCTTGTTAAGGACGTTTAAGTGGAATATTATTAACCGGTAGTAATTTAACTGATAACGTATTAAATACAAAGAGCCATTGATTGATGTAGAAAATCACATGCGAAAAATATTTTAGTTCCTTGAAAAATGAAATAAGCGAAGCAATTGGATTTTTCTATAACGTATCTAATACAAAGAGCTTATTCATTTGTGAAACATCGGAATAGGAATAACACTCTTTTGCTTCTCTAAATACAAATAGGAGGACAATTCCATCGTTCAAGGTTTAAAATAAAACGCACTTTGATCACTAACAGAGGCAGTTTTTTTTTCCCACTTGAAAATATAACTCCGGCGTTTTTATTTCCCGAAAAGCGATAAATACCTTGGTATTATTAAAACTCTGTTAAACTCCATAACCGTTTGAGTACCCGTGTACAAGATTGGAACCAATGAGAAGCGAGATTGGGATCAACTGCAAAAACCTTTACTGAGAAGGTACGCACAGGATGATGTAAAGAAGAGACAAAGATGGTTGGGAGTTTCCTTCATTCGACTGACGATCATTCAGTGGTATCGTTCTCTCTTAACAGTTATATGGAAAGCGCCTGTCTGGTTAATGGCAACAATCATATAATTCTAATAGTGTTGTAAAACTGACAAATTTGTGTTTGTGAATTTGATATAAAGCCTCATCGGAGATGGTAAGTCATAACGGGTTCATTTTTGTAAGTTTCAAAAATTTTAGAGTGTTATTTCTTAATTGCAGAGGTGTCGGGAAAGTGCTGCCATATAAATTGAAAGCCTGTCGTCAGCCCATTTTTAGCTGGGGAATTTTGAGTTCCAATTTCTGACTTTGGTTGTATAAGTTTGAAAAAATGTTTTGGATTTGAGATTTTGGTATTGAGTCCCGATAAATATATAACCTGGATATTCCATCTCGAGTTTCCACTTTGATAACAAATGGTAATTAAACCGTAGGGTGCAAGTGAGTCTCTTTTAAACTGAATTAACCCACCAGTGTATTTCTTTCATCTGACTAAAACTTTTCTGGACAAAAAGGAAGCAACAAAGGCCATTTAAAAACCGTAAATTTTTACAATTGTTCTTTTTTAATGACATTGGTAAAATAATTTAACACTGTTTTGTTTTTACTCAAGGTATAATCTGAATTTTCGTGCAGTAATATCTGTAATTACATACAATTTATTTATTAACATTAGCAATTTAAGAAGTGGCAGCCCATAAATAGAAATCACTATTAGTAACATATTTTTAAATTTCATTATATACATGTTATTTGTGTTAGTGAAGTCCATAATATTTGCATTCTTTTGTTCTTTCAAATTTAACTAATCAATATTAAATATAAAACCAGGAGCTTTAGACTCCAAATTGTTTCATTTTTAAAGCAAGACATGCAACTAGAGACAAATTAACTAACTTATCTGACCAGATACCTATATATTATTGCATTTAAAAACCTTTCCTTCTAAGACTCATTTTAAGCTCCTAAAAATATAACTGAATTATTGTCAACATTGACAAAATAACATTTTTTTCACTGTTTATGTTTTAAACTATTAATAAAAATTATTGTTGTGTTTTGCTTGTGATATAAACTTCCGCACCAAAATGTTTTAAGCCCAGCAGCAGCATTAACTTATTGTTCCGTGGTATAGAGATGCCGAACTAATAGTTATCGACCTAAAGTGTCAGAATGTTGTAATAATAGTCTAAGAATTTTAAACTTTTGGTCAAAATCAACAACACAGCAAAAGTAAGTATCATTCACTTCCAAATGTGTGTCATTTGATAATTTTTCAAAAACTAGTATTTCAGAATATGCCCAAAATATGTTTTCTGCTTCCTCCCAGTGTTATTCTACCCTATTCCTTTTTACACTCCAACCCATTAATCGCCTTTCTATCATCATACCTTATCTTTATCACTTTTTTGCAAGTCCATATTTTAGAAGCATTTATGCAACAAATGTATTAAACAGGTGAATGTAAAATTGAAATTCTGAAAATATATTCAGTAGGTCACTTGCTGTAAAATCAGTTTGGGAAGCTCGTCGCAGCCTCGGTGGATTAGTGATAAAAACAGGTGTTTCTGAAGACGAAGACGATTTCCAGTAGAAGCGTTATTTTACTTTTTCAGTGCATGATGTAAGGTACACTTTGAATCAGTGATCAGCATAGGTATCCATCTTCACTTAGGATAATATAAAATTAAAATCAAGCAAAGTTGTTGCATTGTGTTTGAGCAAGATAAATACTTGCACGTTTTGCCATTCGTAGCGAGCGTAAAGCAGTTGATCCCGTGTATCAAGGTCCATGTCCTCCTTACAAAAAGACAGAGGTTGTGGAACCATGACCTACACTCCAACAAGTCGGGCTTAAGGCAGGCATTGCCACAGCATCTAGTGTAGAATAAGCGATATCTTCGCATTTGTAACGTTTATAGGCTTCCACGGCAGCTTGCATACACGCACGATGTAACAAGAATGAAGTTGTGGGAAGAAACTAGCGAGAGAAAACAACTACTGTCCTGGCTATAACCCCGACGGGCGTGGAACTACTTCGCTCGCTGGACACCACATAAACCCGGTCACGACTTGCGGTTTAATGATAAAAAGAGGAGAGCGACTGGTTTCGTCATTGTTAGGACTCATCAGTATGCCATACCTGCGCTCCGATAAGTCGACCTTATGGCAACCATTGCCACAACATGTAGCGAAGGATAGTGCGAAACGCCATTTCCGGGATGGTGGTGGTTCTAGGCTTCCACAGTTGTTTCTTTTGCTAACTAGTTTCTTACCACAGCATGATACCACTGTGTGTGCGTGGAAGCTCATGTGAAAACTTAGATCCGGAACAAACGTATTTAGATAAACCTTTATCCGTAAGATAGCAAACTTGTATATTCTGGTGAGACAAAAGTACCAGTTGGGTAAATTTGTTATATGTCATATGTCATATCAAAAATTTTCTTCTTATTAGAGGGTACATCCATTAAAAATCTAATTAACCCGGACACTTTCCAGTAAGTAAAATTTTATTTACATGATATGATAAAACCTCTGATGTTTTTCTTTGTACTTTAATATCGGCCTATTTCCGCGACTATGGCCAATCACCGACGCCAGGGAGCAGTTTCGCGTCACTATCCTGCAAATCTTGTTGAACCCCTGCCTTTCTGTAAGGAGACTAGGGATATTTAACATGTTCAACATCCATGGACACGGGACCCGCGGTTTTACGCCCCATCCGAAGAGCGGAACGTGCAGACATTCAACGTGCTCAAATACAATGCCACAACCTAGTTTGATGTTAATTTCACAGCACGTACTGAAAAAGTGAAGGGGGAACCCTGTGAATCGAACGCTTTGGTTCAGAGGCACACGTTCTTACCCCTTGGATCATCGAGGGTCTTATAAATAAACTCTCAAAGTATGACATCTAAAAGTTGAATGGTAACAAACCTGTGACTTTTTGAAGAAGGCATGTCTGACAACAAGCAGGATTTTGTTAAAAAAGATTTAATCACTTATTAAGTATTGATTTCTGAAAGGGTTTCCGGGCAAATAAATGATTGCTGATATGGAACAAATCTCAATGTCCTATTCATATGCTACAAAAAAAAATTGATGGTGGAATTTCAAAGAGGACGATCAAATATCAAACAAAAGTCTGTACGCAGCAAGTGCGTTATGGTAGTGAATTTTCATAGAAGTGATCTGGATCCAAATATTTTAAAAACTTTTTTTCTAGTAATATAGAATTTGGTATATAGTTTCCTTCCAATATCGTAAACTTGCGTACCAAATTGGGTTACCATACCTTTTCTATTTGTTGAGATGAAATTTTTTTCCGAACGAAAACCCAAAATTTCCCCGGAAAACCTGGTTTGATTTTCCTGGCTAATGAACTTATCCAATCCGCTTACAAAAGGAAGGTACATGCCATTTTTATCAAATTCGAACCATTAATTTTCGGTGTCATACATACATACATACATACATACATACATACATACATACATACATACATACATACATACATACATACATACATACATACATACATACATACATACATACATACATACATACATACATACATACATACATACATACATACATACATACATACATACATACATACATACATACATACATACATACATACATACATACATACATACATACATACATACATACATACATACATACATACATACATACATACATACATACATACATACATACATACATACATACATACATATATATATACATATATATATATATATATATATATATATATATATATATATATATATATATATATATATATATATATATATATATATATATATATATATATATATCCTATTTGTTTTAGCCCAATTCACCGATCAGTTTATGGACAGAGTCAACATGGTCTCACAGAGTGGATGCTTTTTAGTGAATTTTCTTAGAAAATAATCACTAACGAGGAGATCCCGACTTTTAAATTTTGAAAATTTCTTCAACTGAGCGCGAACTAGGACACCTAGAACCCATATCCGGGGTCAGTTTCAATTATATATACATACATATATATATATATATATATATATATATATATATATATATATATATATATATATATATATATATATATATATATATATATATATATATATATATATATATACATAATTGGAGACTACTGCTCTCGCTTCATTGTTGGGTTTCGTTTCAGTAAGTGAAAGACGTAGCCAGCGCGTAAGCTAACTGGAGCAAGTGTCCCATCTGAATTCTAGATGTTCTAGAATGTTCTTCAACGTTTCTGTAACTAGCTTCACTGCTTTACAGCATCCCCAGACACATAAAATTGGGGATGCTGTCAAGCAGCGAAACTAGTTACAGAAACGTTGAAGAACATTCCAGAACATCTAGAATTCAGATGGGACACTTGCTCCAGTTAGCTTACGCGCTGGCTACGTCTTTCACTTACTGAAACGAAACCCAACAATGAAGCGAGAGCAGTAGTCTCCAATTATGTTATATATATATATATATATATATATATATATATATATATATATATATATATATATATATATATATATATATATATATATATATATATATATATATGTATGTATATATAATTGAAACTGACCCCGGATATGGGTTCTAGGTGTCCTAGTTCGCGCTCAGTTGAAGAAATTTTCAAAATTTAAAAGTCGGGATCTCCTCGTTAGTGATTATTTTCTAAGAAAATTCACTAAAAAGCATCCACTCTGTGAGACCATGTTGACTCTGTCCATAAACTGATCGGTGAATTGGGCTAAAACAAATAGGAAAAACAATGCACATTTCTTATGAACAAGTGTTGCACGACTGGAAAACCGGAGATTAAGGCAGAATCGATACCAAAATCGTTGAACGCTGAGCAGAAGCGCGTTCGTTTCACAATATCGAAATATGTTTGCCACTGTTTTAAAGAAAATTCCTCGCACTTTTAGGATCGCCTTCTTCCATCACGATGATTCAGAGACTAAAGTGCTATAGAAAGTGTGGAAGCATTCTGGTTCTCTAAGACCCTAAAAATTATGTGTTCAAAAGTAGACTGGCACTACCGTAACGGACTTGCTGCGTTAATGGTTTTATTTTACTCGGGGTCGATGTTTTCTGTGAATTCCTAAGTAGGGTGATTGATCTCCTAACGAATTCCAAAGTTATCAATAATAATATTACCACAGTTTAGGGAAATAATTCGTTGGAGCTGAAGAACAGCTACACAGACGTGTATATTTAGCTTTGGGTATAAACATTTGTACCAACAGAGGTATATGTTCTATTTACCCCGTCTTAAATTATGAAGTACAAATAGTTTGTCAATAATGCCCGGACATGCAATATTTATGAATTTAAACTGCTTTCAATGGAAGATTTTTGAAGAATTTGTAATACAACCATCGGTTTTCCATTTAAAAACTAATAGAACTGCTTCGAGCGCCAGCTATTTTGATCAGGGAATATTGAAATGTTAATCAGCCCTGTAGGGAATGTCCCTGTGGTACAGGCGTCATCCAGGAAAATAATTAAGAACACTTCTGTCATACCTCATTTCAATGAGGAATCAAATTATTCCAGGCCAGCCAGCACTGGTGGTGTCTATTTACTAGAGGGGCCGGGGGAACGGTGGCGGTTACGGCGGCGGCAATTTCATTATTTGTGGGTCGGCTATACCAGCCATAACGAACTTCATTAATAATTTCATTCTAAAAGATTGAATCGCGGAAATTCAATTACTTTGTCACTGGCTATGAGTTATAGTTGTTCTGTACAAATCCCGGAAAAGCATCCGGGAGAATCGTGATCCGCACGGGATTTACCCAATTATCACTCTATGGTTATTCTTTCTCTCTCCCTCTATCCCCCAATCTCCCTCTCCTTCTATCTATCCCTATGTCATTTTTACAAATACACTTTACATTCGTCAGAGGAGTTCGGTGCAATTCTCTATTAGTGCAAAATGCCGTGACCCATGCGATTGTTGCTGTAATTTGGAATTGTGTACTGACCTAAATTATCTACTTTTTTACGCAGCCACAAAATATATTGATTTAGCACTTTATAACTTTTACAAGAAACCGTCTATTACAATTGTTGCTTGCTTACTCACTTTTCAATTAAAATAAGTATATGTAATTATCTCAGCAAACAAATAAATGAAAAAATATTTACAATTATGGAGTGACTAAAGGCTAAATGAAGCTGTTTTTTGTTTATAAAGTGATAAAGATCTTTTAAGGACGTATAGTAACTATTGGTCTAATACGAATATTCTGGATGTTTAAAAAAAATCTTAATTTTGAATTTAAAATTTTAACGGTAATACTTATCAACGTCAAAACGATTTCAAGATGCTTCATTTTTGAATTTTAAAGTTAAATTCCATTTATTATAGCCACAAGTGAAAAACTTTTATGTAATATGCATTGCATAATTTGTCCATCAATTAACTAATAATAATAATATAATATAATAATAAGATATTATATCTAATTTAAAAACCGTCCCTCATTACAAAAGTCAAATCTGCGTGTCTTAGTCCAAACAAAACAACAATTTGACAGCACTATAATTCAATATTAATTTTTTAGCGCATTTTCGTTAAAAATAACATCGGTAATACAGCAGTCACGATTGTCAAACTTCCTAAAATTATCAATAATTATAATTCTGATTTTATTTCCATGAAAATTCCATACCCTAACGCACTTGCTAACGCACTTGCTTTTTACTTAATTTTTTATCAAGCTAACAAAATTAAAAGCAACTTAAAATTTCTGATGCAAAGTAATAATAGCTCAAACAAGAACTAGGTGATATGAAAATGTCTGGCCGCATCAAGTACGTTATGGAAGCGAATTTTTATAGGAATGGGTTTCCTTCAAAAACTTGTTAGTTATATAATTAATAAAAGTTGAAATATTAAATAACAAAAAGCCTGTGCTGAATGAGTAAATATAATAGTTTCGGGATGCAGTAAGTTCGTCATAATAGTGACTTTTCATAAGTATTTTATACCATTATTACGGCACATTACTAAAACTAATACTTTTATTTGAAACAGACGTCGAAGAGCAGGTTTAGACTCCTAATACAAGCTCATTTACAGAATTTATCTCTTTCTATTATCATACAAAACTACTGCCAAATCATCAGAGAAAGCGTCTATTTGAAATAAATTTTCTGGAAATATTTTACAGGGTTCCCACTAAAAACAGCATATAAATTCCCCTGACTTTTCCTTGACATGCCAAAATCTATTTCCCTGACTTTGATCTTCTACAATTTACCCCCAACATGTGTAACACACTTCCCCATTTCAAATTTAAAGCGACCAATGAACGCCAAATATAAACAAAAACAATTATTGTGGTTTTCTGGAAAAAGAAATCATTAGATGAGTAGTTCAGAATTGCACATTGTTTTAATTATTTATCATAAAAAGGAAACAAATAATTTTTCCCTGGCTGGGACAAGAATTCTCTGACTCATAGTCAATTTTCACAAATTTTCCTAATTTTTCCCTGATTTCCCTCACAAAACTTTTTATTCTACAAATTCCCGGACTTTTCCCGGTTTTCCAGATTTTCCAGAAGAGTGGGAACCCTGTTTTTAGTAAAATGAAGGACAATGACGGTTGAAGCTGAAACTTAAGGGTTTATAAAACACTCTTCTTGAGACATTTTCTTTACATAACCCGTATTTGTTTCAGGTTGTTTGCCCATATATTGCCAATTTTGACGTTTCCAATCGCGACTTTGACGTTTTGAGGAAAACCCCAATTTTTTTGTCAGGTGCCTATTGTGGTTGACTTCTTATAATACAAATACGGGTACTAATTTTCGTTGCCCTTAATTTGTTTTTTCCGCAGATATAAAAATGTTCCGAAAGAAAACGCAAAATTTTTAGCCGAGGGCCTGGGCCGATTTTCCTGGCTAACCAACTTATGCAAGCCACTTGCAAAAGGAAGGTACTTACGAAATTTTATCAAAACCGGCCTATTATTTTTTGAGTTACCGGTGTAATATATATAATATATATATATATATATATATATATATATATATATATATATATATATATATATATATATATATATATATATATATATATATATACATAAGCGTATAAAAATCGAAATTGTTCCCGAATTTGTGTTCTAAAGGGCCTAGTTGGCGCTCATTTGAAGAAATTTCTTTAAAAAAAAGTCGCGATCTCCTCATTAGTTAATTTTTGAAAGAAAATTCACTAAAAACTTTTCAAAATATTGTGTCATAGCTCCTTTTAAGAGAAAGAAGCTTTGAATGCGAAAAACTTAGTTTTCTATGACCCTAGAAAATTAAAATTTGATGAATCTAGGTACTGGCAGTCTTCTTTAAAGAAACTTGTATTACAAATTTCATTAAAGTTACAAAAGCTTATCAAAAGGAAACTTAGTTCATGCCCAAGAAGTCAATTAATTATTCAAATAATTTAATTACTTGAACAATTAATCAACGAATATTAACGTTAATATTCTTATTTTTTGATTTGCAATTTTAGAAACATTATTATACAATCACTTAACTTCAAAACAGAACTGTCAAACTATAATAAATAAACAAAACACGTTATTATTGTTTGGTTTCCAATTTTAAAAACATAATACAGGTACATGTTGTTATATCTATTTCAATGTCAATCATTTGCTAATTAACCTAAAGACAGAACTGTCAAACCATAACAAATAAACAAAACGCGTTATTATTTTTTAGTTTGCAATTTCAAAAGCAATATACAATAAGTTACTTAACCCCAAAACAGAACTTTCAAACCACAATAAATAAACAAAACACACTATCCCATCTGGTTTTTACTTCAAGTAGCTGATACAAAACTTCCTTATTTTCCGCTAAAAGTCCGCACATCCGAGTATACCCGAAGTCATTAGGGTGTGATCGCCACAAATCCGGTGTGAACGTTATCGTTGCGTTATGATGTATGCATGTGGTATATGTATCAATCTACGCGTGGCTGGTGACTACTCTGTATTTGTCTGGCATCATACTTTAGCCACTTAAGTTGTTTCAATTCATGCCTTTCAGATTTTATTTTTAATTTGGGAAAAAGTCAAAACGTTGTTAACCACACTATTTAAAATTGACAACAGCGGTTTATTCACTTTATTCATAGCTACATGTAAAGTCTCATTCCAGTTACTTTAATACTTTAAAAATATAGTGTATCAAAAAATATTTTTGTATTTTTTATTTTTGAAAAAATATCTCTGTTATAGCTGATTGGCGAACTCGTCCGTGATCGAAGGCATGTGCCAAGTTTCCTTCAAATCAGTTTTTTGAGTAATCGCTCGGAGATATATATATATATATATATATATATATATATATATATATATATATATATATATATATATATATATATATATATATATATATATATATAAACATATAAAAATTCATACGGACCTTCGATATGGGTTCTTTAATTCGGGCTCATTTCAAAAAAAAAAAAAATCCGAAAGTCTCACCGCCTCTCTATTAGTGAATTTCTTAATGAAAATTCACTATTATATGAATAGGAACATGCATTTCACGATGTCAGAAATGGTTGGGTTATTAAACCTGTCAGTTTGAAGTTAGATCTGGTATTTGCCAATAACACACACGCAAGATATGGCATTTTTGTTTCTCGGCCTTTTTTTTCGGCACGAAAGTTAATTTTGATTTCTTACTATTTTTCGGCCCATTAGCCCAGAATATCATTTTTTTTTTGGTCAATAAAATTGAATGTTTTTTAATACACTTTTTTACATCTTGTGTCCTTCTTTTGTGAAAAAACTTAAAATGCCAAAAACACAATTTTTTATACAACTAGAAAATTATAGGTTAGTACTGTAATCTCTTTATAGGAAACCTACGCTACAGATTTCATTACAACGAAGACATTTTCTTAACGAAAATTCACTGAGAATAAAAATTCACCGAAAATATTTACAAAAATCTGTTTTTTGGAAAACAGCTAAGTAATTAAGTTTCACCATCGGCTAACTCAAAACATAAAGTCTGGACGCAAGTTAATATAAAATATACTATAAAAAGTATTAAAATTTGAAAAAAAAGTATAAGAAAATGCGAGACCATAACGCCCTTTTTGCGGCTGCGCTTTTGCTAGTGTGATATATGTCTTTTCGGTTTATTGTATTATTCACCGGAGGTAGGAATTTTTACAATATTATTTTGGTAGACAAAAAATATAACACTCTTAAATCATAAATTCTATAACTTAAGCTGCTGCAAAAACATCGCAGTAGTGTCTATTTGAATGAATGATCTGCAGAGATCTGCAGGCTGTTGAAACATTAACCTAAGACCTTGTAAAATAATGCAATAACTTCAAAAGCAAACACAATATGAAATGGGTCTCCGTCAAGCCGGAAGACGGTGTTGTGAAATAAGAAGAAAACCTTCCATCCGTGTGCGGTGAGTGACATTCCTCATTATATAGTTGTGGACAGAAGGGCACAATGTCGATTACACTACATACAACTCCATCCGGGAGCGGAAATTAAACGTTATATGAACATGAAGCATGAACCCGAGAGATGCACCGCTTGCAGCGGGCGAGCCGCGGTTGTGGCTATTCCTGCTATCCTCCCCTTCTCGAAATATCAGATAGTACGAACAGCACTGTCAATATGCAGAACATTCCTTTATAATCTCTAAGACTTGTAAGATATGGAGGTTTTTAAACAAGAAGTTATACTCACCTAGCGAGAACGTGGTTAGTCACAAAGATGTAGCACGTGTAGCCCGGTCCGGCCCGGCACGACGCGGCACGCCTCCGCAACACCTGCAAATAATCGAAACGTTAGAAAAGGAATATGTATAGGGACAGTATATGAATGCACATGATACGGTCATCGACCATTCAAATATTCACATACAAACTATAGTACAAATACAAACACCACTGTAATACATCACTAAAAATATTTGCAGTTTTTGCTGCTATAATCAACAGTGTTGCCAAATCCGGGAGACTTTTTTTATCAGATCTAATGATTCCCAATTTTACGTAGAAAGTCAATAAAAATGTTAAAAAATACAGTATCTTTTCCAGGGTCGTCCATAAAAACTTTAACAATAAATAAATAATTAAATATAAATGAGTACGCAGCATTTCGTTCTTACACCACCCCTAAAGCAAAGTTTGAAATTTTGATGTGTTTACTTGGTAAGCTGTTATAGACTAATATTAAGCTTACTTATATATCATTGTTCAATGAACAACATTTTCTTCTATTATTATACGAGATTTGACTGTTCAATGACTGGATTTACCATGACCGACTAATATACTACTACAATGATATTCCTTACCCCCCCTTTATCCATATACAACTAAAACTCAATTTCCCATAGATAGAAACAGTGATGTAAACCTTTGGGTGTTTATAATAGCTTACAGTAGTTTATAGTAGTTTATACTAGCTTGTAGTAGTATACAGTGTGTTCCCGGATCGACGCATGATAGGTGAAAAAGACTGTAATTTTTTTAGTTGAAACTCCATTTTCAACTTGGGTAAATGAACATATTGATTTACACTATTTTATAGAATGTATATAGGTATATAGCTTTCCAAAACTAGGTGGCGGCACGTTGCTTCGTGTATGTCACTCACTTAGTGTTGTAAGGCTGGCTACCATAGCCGTATTACTTTATAGGTGTATTTTTGCTACAATTAGTATGCCGTACTGACGAGCTCTAATTAAAGCTAAACGGGTCTACGGTTCTAATTGTGGCGAGAATACATCTAGCCTTACACACATTGTCCCTATATTAGGGTAAGATTGGGCCAGGACCGACAATTTACTAAATTGTTAGTTGGTTGTATACAGTCTCTATTTTTTAACACTTTGTGTTACTTTGAGCTGCCGTGACAACATACTACTTAGTTCCGCAACGAGGTGGCGGCACGTGTTCCGTGTCATACATCTCACTTAATTTTGGAAGGCTGGCTACCATAGCCGTATTATTTTATAGGTGTGTTTTCGCTACAATTAGTATACCGTACTGAAGAGCTCTAATGAGAGCGAAACCGGTATACGGTTCTAATTGTGGCGAGAATACATCTAGCCTTACTCTACATGTGTATTTACTTAGCTGCAACGTTTTGGCAGCAGTTTGGATTAATGACAAATATTGCCAGTTTGGATTAATGACAAATATTGCCGACGAGCTTAAGAATGTAATAATTATGGTCAAGAATTACACTCCATTTAGCATTTAGTTCTCTGTATCTGAGTGGTAAAGGCAACTAGTATATCAGCAAATGATCGTCTCGTCTTTTAACGCGGGGGTTCAAATCTTAGTGATAGGTAACTGAATTTATTGATTTTTGTTAAACTTTTGTTAATCTTTCATTCAATTTTAACGTCATCTGATCAGATTATGTAATTCCAGGAAAAATTCACTAGTGGGAGATGAATTAACACATTTAAGTCAATTTTTGCAGCATATTTTAAATTGTTTGTTGTTGCCTTAAGATGAGATCGTTCCATACTTAATACACACGTCGTAGAGACTTTATCTGTGGCCTTATAAATGTTTGTTTTTCTGCAACCGCTGTCGCTTATTACGGCATCGTCAGACAAAATAATTTTTTAGTCTCTACATTTGTATTTATATCAGATTGTGTGGTTTTTATTCACTTTATTACGGAATTTTCATATACTAAATGTCCTTGGAATGGCGTATTTTCTTACAAAAAAATTTATAGCGATGTTTCTTGAACGAAAAAATGTTTGTAACTTGTTTGGACGAAAAGATAGTTTAGAATTTTTTATGTGAAAACTTGCTTAGCGACGTTTTGGTGAAACTTTTTTTTAGAGAAACTTGCAACAAATAATGTTTTATTAGATTTTCGTGCAAAAAAAGTGTTGTGAATTTTTGGTGAATATATTCTATCGAATTCTGTACGTACATTTTTTCGGTCAATTTTTGTTTTATAGAGAATTTCCGTTGAAAGGCATTTATATCCGATTTTCGCAAACAATTTTTTTTGTACATTTTGTGCATTTTTTTTTTCTATTTTTCGAGGAAAATACTTTTTTAAACGAACTTGTGTGGAAAAAATCGCTTATGACGAGATCGAGACTTTGAGACCTTTAAAAATATGCTTCTAAGACTAAGACCCCGGGAAATCTAAGGTCAGTTTTAATTGTTATAAATGTTTATAATTTTGGTTAAAAAAAAGCGTAGATCATTTCTATGAAAATTTCCTACCATAACGCAATTGCCACGTCCAGATTTTTTTTGTTTGATTTGGCTTAACAACCGACGTGGAACAGTTTATAAATCAAATATATTACATTGTGAGATGTACGACATGATCGCCATCTCGGTGCGGAACCAGAAAGTATGTTGCCACCATAACTCCAAATAACACAGAATGTTATAAAATATAGACTGTCTACAACCAAATAACAATTTTGTAAATTGTCAGCCCTGGCCCATTTCTTCACTAATATAGGGACAATGTATGTAAGGCTAGATGTATTCTCACCATAATTAGAACCGCAGACCGATTTCGCTCTAATTAGAGCTAATTAGTACGGTATACTAATTACAGCGAGAACACACCTATAAAATAATACAGCTGTGGTAGCCAGCCTCCTAGAACATTGTGAGATGTACCACAGCGTCGCCATATCGGTGCGGAACCAGTAAGTATGTCGTCACGATAGCTCCAAATAACACAAAATTGTTAGTTTGTTGTACACAGTCTCTAGTTTATAACATTTTGTGTTATTAGGAGCTGTTATGACAACATACTACCTGTTTCCGCACCAAGATGGCAACCGTCTGGTATATATCACAATGTTCCAATGGACTGGCTACCATAGCCGTATTACTTTATAGGTGTGTTCTCGCTGTAATTAGTATACCGTACTGATTAGCTCTAATTAGAGTGAAACCGGTCTGCGCTTCTAATTATGGTGACAGTGCATCTAGCCTTACATACATTGTCCCTATATTACTAGAGAAGAAATGGGCCAGGGCTGACAATTTACAAAAATGTTGGTTGTACACAGTCTCTATTTTATAACATTTTATGTTATTTGGAGCTGTCGTGACAATATACTATATGGTTCCGCATGCTCTAGGAGGCTGGCTACTATAGCCGTATTACTTTAAAGGTCTGTTCTCGCTGTAGTTAGTATACCGTAATGATGAGCTCTAATGAGAGCGAAACCGGTCTGCGGTTCTAATTATGGTGAGAATACATCTAGCCTTATATTTCCCTGTTATTAGATGTTTCTTGTTTCCACCTGGCAACAGTGTTCGTAGGTCACAAGCATCCCAGCACCGCCGCCACGATGATGATGTGCGGCAGTGGTGATAAATAATAACGTGAACCTGTCGAAAATAAATGGTTTGTCTAGGGTTCCACACAATCACGAGAACGTCGGTTTCATATCCACGTATGCACAAGAGGCATGTATAATATTTCAAAATACATAGACAGTTTATCTCGCAAACTAATAATCACCTTTTAGTGAATTTTTATTAAAAAAATTCACTAATAGAGAGGTATCGATGGTGAGACTTTGCAAAAATTCTTTCAAATGAGCGCGAATTAGGACCCCTAGAACCCATATCCGGGGTCAGTTTGAATTTTTATATGCTTATATATATATATATATATATATATATATATATATATATATATATATATATATATATATATATATATATATATATATATATATATATATATGTATCCGTCTGATAACTCAAAAAATAATTAACCGATTTAGATGAAACTCGGCAAGTGCCTTTCTTTTATTAATGGCTTGGATGAGTTCGTTGGCCAGGAAAATCGAACGGGGTTTTCCGGGAAAATTTTGAGTTTTCTTTCAAAAAAAAATTTTTTTTCCGAAAATTTCTTGGTCTACATATTGCTTTGGGAAATACCTAACTATGTGCCAAAATTCAGCTTTCTAGGGTTACAGAAAATTGAGCTATTCAAATTTGAAACATGTTTAATTCATAAGTATGTGGTTGCTGTTGGTTAGTCAATGCTTTTCTTACTTATTGACTCATGAGATTCATTCATCAACCTTCCATTGACTTCTGCTTCTGCCGCTGTTACAGTCCTCTTATTTAGATCTGGAGTTGTAAAGTTTTCTGTATCATTTGGGATATAAATTGTTTGCTTTTGTTATTGACCAACAAAAGATATGATAAAATTGGACAAAGAAAGGGAATATGATATATTAACAAGGCTATTTTTGGCTCAACAGCATTTATTAGTTTTCGTAATTGTTTTTTTATCGGGTTTTGTTACTTTGACTAGACATATTTTTATTATGATTGGTACTACTAAAAGTAATTAAAGTTTGTCTCATTCAATATTAAATTTATTTTAGTGTTAAAATAGAAGACGATGTGATATGGTCCAAAATCTGATTGATATTTTGTTGGTATGTACTGTAAAAAAGCAAATTGCAGTTCAAAAAATCTAGACGCAGCAAGTGCGTTATGGTAGCCAATTTTCGTAAAAACATCTGAAATCTCAAAAAATAACAAATAATAATAATAATTTTTATTGACAAAAGACTGAGACTGGACATTGTGGCTGGAAACTGAAACAAAAAGTAGAATAACCCCAAAAACTACAACAATAATAACAGAGTTATGCGCTATCTTTTTTGATACGTATTTCGACAACGAAGTTGTCTTCATCAGTAGCTGTAATTAACCGATTTCGATGAAACTTGGCAACTGCCTGTCTTTTATTAATGGCTTGGATGAGTTAGTTATCCAGAAAAATCAGACGGGGTTTTCCGGAAAAATTTTGAGTTTTCTTTCGAAAAATTTTTTTTTCTCCGAAAGTAACAAAGCTGTTTCAATGAAATTTACTATATATGTTGCCTCAACCTTACTACGTACCAAAATTCAACTTTCTAAGTTTAGAGAAAATTGAGTTACTCAAATTTTAAATTTTCTTTCGAAAAAAATTTTTTTCTCCGAAAATTACAAAGTTATTTTAATGAAATTTTGTGGATATCTTGCCTTAAGAAAAACCTTACTACGTATTGAAATTAAACTCTCTAAGTTTATAGAAAATTGAGTTATTTAAATTTGAAGTATTTAATAAAAATTCACTACCATAACGCACTTGCTGCGTCCCGAGTTTTTTTTAATTAGATGTGCTTTTGTTTTCTAACGTTTAAGGAAAAAACACGCTTTTGTTTGCAAAAAAAAACACACCTGACGTTTAGTTTATCAAAGTTAACGTAAAATTAACATAAAGTATTATTTAGAAGTAATGCAGCTAGTGATAGAAAGCAACAACAAAAAATAATACCGTTTTAATGAGACTATCGAAAAAATACAATTGTCATGGATGCCACTCAAATATAAATATATTTTATGTACACATATTTGTAAGTATTTGTTTTTTGCAGGAAGAACAAGATTCTCGATTCTCTTAGTTGCACTTGAAACGTTTACACTTAAAATGTTATTTTTTTTTGGGGGAACTAACGTTAATACAATAGTGTCGTTGAATATAAAGTGATAAAGATGTACCAAAAGGATGTGTAGAAAGCATTATTTACTAGGAAAACTTTGGATGGATTCATCAATGGTAAATCTGAATTATGAAAATTTTAAAATAGATAATGTCAGTGTCAAGATAATTTAGAGTTATTTGGGTTTTGCAATTTTATTAAACTACAATTGTACTTATCGCAATCAGAAGTGTGTAATTTACTTGTAAGGTGCACGGTATAATTAATTGGTATATAAACTGATGATAATAAACTAATAATATAAATATCACATAGGTATACGGCCAAATAATAATACCAAAACGATTTAGATGCAAATATGCTGGCAAACCTATCCCAACCCCCAACGACAACACACACACATCTGCTGGTTTAGGGAAAACTGAGGCCGCTTGTAGTATAGTAATAAAAAAACGCCTGTTTGCCCAAACTTGTCTACTGAATAAAATATAGTGGCGGCTATAATTCCCTGTGACCGATCTGTCATGTCTTATAGGCAGATGGTCTATAAAATCCTACGGTGGTTTCCCGGGTGTCGTCATCTGCAGCTTCCCACGGGCGAGCCAGTCATCCTCCTTCCATCTTGCAGCCTCTCGCCTACAGGAATTGGATATCCCAACTTATAATGGGTTAACGCAGGACTAGTGCCAGCAAAACTCTCACCTCACCTTCTGCCTTTTGCAGCTGCCGTTGCAATTCGACCGCAGGGTCTGTGCGCTAACTCCCAACTCACCGGCGTTCCAAACCCCGGATTCATTAGTTTCATATTGACAGTGAAAAGTTAGCTGCAACATTATTCTAGGTAAATTACTTGGAAGTTTGTTCGGGACCAGAGTATTCTAGAGTATATCTTGAGGTGTACTCAACCTCTAGTTCACTTTACGGGACCAAGCGCCCAAATAATGAAACTCACAGACAAACTTAGAAACACGGAGAACTTGGAGTTTATTTTTTTATATAACGGCCAGACAAGTTCTAATGCTTTCAGTATTGTACAATTAGTTAACGCGTCTCACGTCATTTCCAACTCACTATTAAAATAGCAAATGCATACCTTCAGAGCGAACTTCAGATTAAATAGGATTTGGATAATAGGTTTACTTTAACAATAAAATTACAGCGATTAAAGAAATGACATTAAAATAGATACTCTGTGTCTTTTATCCTTAATATGTTTCCTATAACCTACAACGAAAATTTTCTGGACCTCTCATAACATATCTTCCAACCACATGCTGCTACTACGTAAGTCATTCAACAGAATAAGAAATTGTATTATGAAAAAAAAACAAATATCAATGAAAGGAAAGGGTACGAGAGGCAAAGTACTTTTTTTATATATATATATATATATATATATATATATATATATATATATATATATATATATATATATATATATATATATATATATATATTATATTTCAACAACACACCACGAGGGCTTACAGCCTAAATACTATCGTACCGTGGGTGTCGACAACGAGGAAAGAGGCAACTTGTTAATTCTGGTCTTGAAGGTTTGGAGGTTTGGAGAAGGAAAAACATGTGCCGGCAAGGAATTTCACAACTTGGAAGCCATCGTGACAAAAGAGCGTGCATAACAAGATGTTCTATGTCTGGTGACCTGGACAGTAAAAGGGTGCATTCGCTCTGTTCCCCTGGTAGATCTATTGGGGGCAGCAGGTGGATGGACTATGGAAGAAACCTCCGCTGAGCAGTGCCCGTGCAGATATCTATAAGAGAGAGAGAGAGAGAGAGAGAGAGAGAGAGAGTGGGGGAGGTCGCCAACAGAACGTCGGTGGGCAAGGGATGGCAGCATTTGGGTGAGGGTAGGGTCAACGATGAGACGTATAGCTCTCTTCTGAAGGGAGTCCAGGATAGCGAGCACGGCACTCCAGATGTGGGAGCAGTATTCGAGATTTGGCCTTATTTGTGAAGTATATAAGGTATAGAGATTAGCTGGTGAAAAGTATTTGCGAGCCCGGAAGAGGAAACCTAATTTCTTAGCAGCCGCTTCTGCGATTGTTATGACATGTTGGTGCCAATTGAGATTTCGATCCACAGAAATGCCAACAAGTGAAAAGGACCCATTACTTTGAATAACTTGGTTGTTCATTGTGATGGGTGTAGGGCTGGTGTATCTGTTATGAGATAGAAAGCAAGACTGAGATTTGGTTGGGTTGAATTGTACAAGATTTCTACTTCCCCAGTCAAATATTTTTTGGAGATCCACGGAGACAGAACCCTCCATGAGTCTGCAATCCTCATTTAATTGGGCTAAAGAGACAGGCTTAGAATATTGTATATTTGAGTAGAGGGCGCTGTCGTCCGCGTAACTGTGAACTGGGTTGGATGTTGGACGACCCAGGGGGGCGGTGACTGATATCTCATAGCATTCAGGTTTTGTAGTAAAAATGAGATCCAAAGGATTTGAGCTGTGTGTTGGGATGCGAGGAAAGTAAGTAGGTTGCTGAACCATATTGGCTAAAGAATTGCCGACTGCAAAGGCCTCCGATGCTCTCCCTTGTGGATCGGTTTTCGAAGATCCTAGCCCTTCCTTATTATGGACATTGAAGTCACCAAGACTAGTGACCTCGGAGGAAGGATATTCAGAAATAAGATGGTCGGTTTTTTCAGAAAGGTTGTCGAAGACAAAGTTGTTGTCAGAAGGTGACCGGTAACTGCAACAGATGAATTTAGTTGCAGCCCTGAGAGAGAGTTCCATCCAAAGTATGTATTTTCTTCCAACTTCTTAATTGGGGAGTCTGGTGCAGAGTAGATTGCTACGGACGTATGCGTACACGCCTTCATGCAATCTAAACGAAGTAAGGAGCTCATACCCCGGGAAATTAAGGTGATTAGTGGCTGTTTTTGGCACTGATTTGGGTTTCGCTGAGGAAGAGGAGTTGGGGGCTATTAGCCTGGAGGAAATGGTGGACGGAGTCCAGGTTGGAATTTAGGCCACATATATTCGAGAAGGATATGTTAAATCTTGATGCCGGCGCCCTACTACTATATAGGTTATACCGGTAACCAGATTGATGTCTGCTTGCATTAGAGAAACATATTTGCTATTAAAATATTTTTATGAAAATTCACTTCCATAACGCACTTGCGTCCAGACTTTTTAGTGAATTTTCTTAAAAAAATTCACTAATGAGGAGATCCCGACTTTTGAATTTTGAAAAAATTTCTTCAAATGAACGCTAATTAGGCCCCCCAGAACACATTTCCGGGGTCAGTTAAAAATTTATATATATATATATATATATATATATATATATATATATATATATATATATATATATATATATATATATATATATATATATATATATATATATATATATATATATATATATATATATATATATATATATATATATATATGTATCACACCGATAACTCAAAAAATAATGGGCCGATTTTGATCAAATTTGGTGAATACCTTCCTTTTACAAATGGCTTGGATAGGTTCGTTAGCCAGAAAAATCGGTCCAGGTTTTCCCGGAAAATTTTGTGTTTTCTTTCAAAAAAAATATCTCCGGAATTAACAAAGTAAGGGCAACCAAATTTGGTACGCGGGTTTACATCCTTATAGGTAAGCTACATACCAAAATTTAGCTATGTATGTCAAAAGACAAAAAAGTTATAGGCATTTCGAGAAACATAAATTGAGGTTTTTCACAAAACGTCAAAGTTGCGATTTAAACGTCAAAATTGGCAACATTTAGGAAAAGAACTTGAATCTAATACGGGCTATGGAAATAAAGTGTCTCAAGAATAATGTTTTACAAACCCTGAAGTCTTAGTTTCAACCGTCATTGTCCTTCATTTTAATAAAATGTTTCCAGAAAATTCATTTCAAATAGATCCTTTCTGACGCTTGGCAGTAGCCTTAGCTATAGTTTATCGTTTAATAGTATATAATTGTTGTAGAATTTTCGTAAAAAAATCAATAAAGTTCAATATATCTGTTATTATACAACATATGAAAAAAATTGTATATATTAATTATAGGGTGTCTTGAGCTACATCTTAAAAAATTATTTCTACAATCACAGGCTGGCCCATAAGTCGTTGGTGATACAAATTTTCTTTTTTTTTTAATCAAACACGCCTTATGTTATTGCATTTTTGCATTTTCCATCGAAATATAATGCATGTTTGTAAGAAAAAAAATTCTGGACGCAGTAAGTGCGTTATGGTAGCGAATTTTGATCAAATGCTTAATATTTGAATAGCTCAATTTGCTATTAACCTATAAGGTTGACCAAGAAACGAATTTTATCGGTAACACTTTAAGTTTACTTTCGGAAATTTTTGTACATTTTCAAACAATAAAGTTATTTTGATGAAACATGGCACATTGTTTTTACTATATAGATTATACTGGTAACCAAATTTGATGCCTGCTTTCTTAAAAAAACACACATTACTTCTATTATAAAATATTTTTATGAAAATTCACTACCATAACGCACTTGCTGCGTCCAGACTTTTTTATAATGAACAGTTAATACTTTTCGCTCTATTTTTCTTTCAGAAAAATTGTTTGATGACACAATATTTAAAATGTATTTCGCAGATTATAAATAGTTTAATAACCATAATTCCAAGACCCTTGGTCGTTCAATGGTAAGATTGTGTGCCTTTGAACCGGAGGGTACCGGGTTCTATCCCAGAGTTCTCCTTTCACCTTTTCAGCACATACTGTAACATCGTCATCAACGGATATTGTGGCATTGTATTTGAGCTAGTTGAATGTCTGCACCCTCCGCCCTTCGAAGGGGGCGTAAAGCCATCGTTCCCGTGTCCATGCGATGTTAAAGCACCCTACCCTCCCTACAGAAAGACAGGGGGTTCGGCAAAATCTCCAGGATAGTGAGGTGAAACTGCTCCCTGGCGTCGGTGATTGGCCATAACCGCGGAAAGAGACCGGCGTTAAAGAAACAAAAAACACAAACACAACCATAATTCCATAAAGTATTTACAGACGCTTTGAAGATGGGAACATGTTGTATTCACGTGTGATGAACAAGCGAGAATTGAGCTATAAAAATGTATGTAATGTAATATATATGTTACCACCTGGTCGGGTAAATACCAAAGAGGGTCGGGTCGCGGTACAGTTAATGTTGAAACGACAGGATCAATGATTGGATATAGATATTTGTAGTCTGTAAATATGAAACGATACA
The DNA here is from genome assembly GCA_964006375.1 of Tillus elongatus. NCBI lineage: Eukaryota > Metazoa > Arthropoda > Insecta > Coleoptera > Cleridae > Tillus > Tillus elongatus. Next base: position 710,634 of record OZ023263.1, on the reverse strand, counting down.
GTGTGAGGTGGATAAGAGGTATAGAGAGCCAGTCTCCTCCTCTCTATCTGTGAGCTCATAAAATTAGTAATCCGCTTTTAAAACTGGCACTTGTCAACTTTACGACCATATAAAATGGAGCCTACCATGTGAGACACGCATTGCCCGCCCGTTATCAACTGGCTGTTTCTGCACAGCACAGCATATTGCTCGGGATGTCTCTTTTATAGACAATTGGATGTTCACTGAATACACAATTTGTTAATGGTGCTGAGAATATTCCCATCCATAACTGAACAGATTAAGAAATCGCTCAGCTTTTATAGGATTCAATTCATTCTATCACTTCTTCTGACGGTGTTTTACTAGTTACTAGATCATAAACTGGTGTTCTTCAGCAATTCATCACTATTCTAAGGCTCAAAGGTTAGGGGCTCTAATCCGCTCGTTTGAAGAAAAAAAAATCGAAAATTCGAAATCGTCTTTTCCATTAAGCGAAATTTTCTTTATGCAAATTCGCCAAAAGCTTACTTATATTGGTAGTATATGGATAATTAGAAAGGAATTTTCTAAGGAAAATCTTCCTAACAAAAATATGGAACAAAATACGTCACCTTTTACATTCCAGTAAATTTACTGATGAGTGTATTATTGTTCCAAACAAATTTGGCTCTATTATTTATTTGTACTCTGCATCATGATGGTGCTTAAAATAAAGAAACGGGATAAAAGAAAACCAGATATGATCGTGTTTGATAATCACACAAAAATTGGTGTCGATTTGGGTGATCAGCTATGTCAGATTTTGTTTTTGCTCTGTCAATGTGGCCTGAGACACTAGGCGTTGATCAATGGATGTTATTTTTACAATTTTTAGGTCTCCTCTGTTCGTTTGCAATTTTTATAGAATTTTCTTTTAAAAAACCACTATTGAGGAGATCTCGACTTTTTAGTTTTGAAAACTTTCTTCAAATTAGGGCGAACTAGGCCCCCTAGAGCAGATATCCGAGGTCAGGTTCGATTTATATATATATATATATATATATATATATATATATATATATATATATATATATATATATATATATATATATATATATATATATATATATATTCAAAGTCCTTTTTATTTCTTGTCGTTGCGCCTCCGTAAAACCGTTGCATACTAATTACAGATGTTGTGACTACTTGTCTGGCTTCAATTGTTTTGCAGCTTTTCATGTTTTTGGCACATACCAAAAATTGTGATACAGCGTTTTTACTTATATATATATATATATATATATATATATATATATATATATATATATATATATATATATATATATATATATATATATTGGAATGTTGCACTACACTGTAGTCACTCTTCAATATACACTTTTATTTGTTTGCCGTACTTTCTGTGATTTTTTTATTTGCTTACGCGGACTGCAGCATGCTACTCAGCAGCGTGCTGATGTTATCACACCGATAACCCAAAAAATGATTGGCCGATTTTGATCAAATTTGATAAGTACCTCCCTTTTGCAAGTGGCTTGAATAAGATCGTTAACCAGGAAAATCGGCACAAGTTTTCCCGGAAAAAATTGTATTTTCTTTCTGAAAAATTTTATATTTCCAGAAATAACCAAGTAAGGGCAACCAAAGTTGGTACGAGTGTTTGTATTATAAAAAATGAACCATGTACCAAAATTTAGGCGTGTATGTTAAAGGAGAAAAAAATTACGGCCATTTACACAAAAAGAATGGGCATTTAAAGAAAAAAATGAGGGGTTTACTCAAAACGTCCAAGTCGCGATTTGAAAATCAAACTTGGCAACATTTAGACAAAGAACCTGAAACATATACGGGTTATGTAAAAAAAATGTTTGGAGAAAGTGTTCTACAAACTCTTAAGTTTCAGCTTCAACCGTCATTGCTTCAACCGTCATTGGCCTTCATTTTACTAAAATATTTCCAGAAAATTTATTTCAAGTGGGGTCCATTTGAAATGAATTTTTTGGAAATATTTTAGTAAAATGAAGGACGATGACGGTTGAAGCTAAAACTTAAGGGTTTGCAGAACACTCTTCCTGCAACATTTTCTTTATATAATCCGTATTTGTTTCAGGTTCTTTGCCTAAATGTTGCCAATTTTGACGTTTCAAATCGCGACTCTCTGGTGCTTTGGCTGTAGTTTTAGTTAAGTTTATGGTTTAACGCTCTATAATTTTTAGCTAATGGAACTGAAACCAGAGATGATCACGTTTGATAATCAAACAAAAATTGGTGTCGATTTGGTTGATCAGCTATGTCAGATTTTGTTTTTGCTCTGTCAAAAGACAATGTGGCCTGCGACACTAGGCGTTGATCAATGGATGTGTGTTACAACGTTTAGATCTCCTGTGTTCGTTTGCAATTTTTAGCGAATTTTCTATTTAAAAAATCATTATTGAATAGATCGCGACTTTTTAGTTTTGAAAAATTTCTGCACATTAGCGCGAACTAGGCCCCCTAGAGCACATATCCGGGTCAGTTTCGAATTTGATATGTATATGTATATGTATATGTATATGTATATGTATATATATATATATATATATATATATATATATATATATATATATATATATATATATATATATATATATATATATATATATATACAAAGTTATCACACCGATAACCCAAAAAATGATTGGCCGATTTAGATGAAATTTGGTAAGTTTCAGGTTCTTTGCCTAAATGTTGCCAATTTTGACGTTTCAAATCGCGACTCTGTGATGCTTTGGCTGTAGTTTTAGTTAAGTTTATGGTTTTACGCTATAATTTTCAGCTCATTTTCGTAGAAAAAATTCGTTAATGAGGAGACCGCGACTTTTGGAAATTAGTTTTCTCGGAAGCATTTCAAGTTTATTTTTAGAAAATGTTTGTACATTTTCAAACAATGAGTTATGTTTATAAAATATGGTACATTGTGTCTACTATATAGGTTATACCGGTTAATCAAATTGATGCCTGCTTGCATTAAAAACATATTTGTAATTAAAACAATTTTTATGAGAATTCATTTCCATAACGCACTTGCTGCGTCCAGACTTTTGTTTTCTGCTGATGTCACTGGAAACAACAAATCAAATTTTAACTTGTATGTATGCTTAGTGTAAAATTCTTTTGAAGACAGAACGTAGAAATCTTTGTCTTTTGGACTTAATTATTTGATTTTGATAATGTTAAGATGTTCCCTAGAAGTCCTCCTTGGCTGTGCAACCTGCTTGTAACTACTGAAACAAAAAGCAAAATTGCCCGCAAAAATCACAAAATCATTTATGTTTTTTGGGGTGTTTCTGGTTTTTATTTCAGTTTTCCAACCACGGTGTCCAATCTTGGTATTTTATCTTGTAACTGCTGTTTTATTTTGTGCGTTTAATTTATTTTGATTTTGAATATTTAGTATTTCGCTATAGCCATTTATGGTTCTTCCTTCAACTTGGAAATTTTGCTTTTTTACCGAAAACATAGTTTTTGACAAACAACTGTTGTGTGCTTTTAGAATTTGTTCCCCGAAGATGGCTTTTTGGAGGCCGAAACTTGCTATAAAACCCAATAAAATGTATACAGTAGCGAAGCATTTAATTGAAGTGTAACTAACGCATTTTATAAACACATACCTGTTGTCTTCAGACGTAGCGAATGACAAATGTGTTTGCAACAAGGTGTAGCTATAACAAACAGTCATGTATACGATAAGTGTTGCATATGAATAATATAGATCACATCTTTATTTTCTTTTGTAAGCAGCAATTCTTTTTTTTTTGCTTACTTTTTTTTTATAATTGAAATGTCACGCACAAGTTACATAGGTAACTTCTGTGACAAGCTAAACATAATATGTAAACATGACATATCTATATATTAGTCTTATAATATCACCATGTGGATATTATATTGTCTTAATAATATTAATAAGTTTATATTCTACATACGTATTATTCATTAGAATTGGACAGTGTGTTGCTCTTGCGGCCATTCTCAATGGGTTTAAATAGAATTATCAGAACAAATTATGTACTGACCTGACTGTCTAATCGAAAATATTATACTTAAAGGCAACTTTTTTTAAAAGAAATTAACGGAATTATTAAGCACCTTAGATGATAGTCTACTGTACCTTTTGTGAACTTTCTTAATCAAACTACCTCATGGTCTGTCTATGTTATATCAATGGCACTCAGATGGCGAGGTAACATATATTGTTTTATTTGTCTACCAATAAAATAATGTGCGTTGTGTTAGATCAAAGCTTACCAAGGCTTCGTGCTTCATCCACAAAAAAGCTCCGACTAATTAAAACTAAGCTAGTCTGCAAAAAATATAGGCCCGTAACTTTGGCTTTTAAAAAATCCTTTTTCTCTGCTTTACATATTTTAACTAACAGTTAGTCGGCAAATGAATCTCCGTTCCAAACTAATCCTCTTAAATGTTTCAAGTTCAAATAGAAAGTCGTATTAAGATATTTTTTTTTGGAAACAGCAGCAAACAAGTTTCGGTTCTTTAGTTAATGAATAAAAAGCCCGGTCGAATTTACCTCTGCGGGACACGTCCACTCATAAATATGTGAGGGAATGAAATGAGGTTCACTTTATGTGTCGTCTCTCCTCCGGCGTCTATCTGAAAACGTTCTAAGTGACAAAAATGCCATTGAGAAGCACTTCCCGTGCGCCGTGACGCTGAAGAGACGCAACACTCCACGATGGTGATTTACAGGGGTCGCTCGGACATGAATCCGGATGTACCTGCACACCTGATACAAATGACTTAAAATAAATAAAATAAATTAAGTTGTATTTCCTTAAAATCTCTACGTATGAACGTTAAATCCTTTTGATTCACTCCTAATCACTATTCGAACGATAAGAAAATAGTGTTAATTGCAATAATTGAAACGAGAGAGAGAGAGAGAGAGAGAGAGAGAGAGAGACATACATAACTCTTCTGAATGCGTAATTCTTTGAAATAACGCCACCTTACTTTCACACCACATTTTTTGGCACTCTCAGTTGAATACACAGTTATTCCAGCACAAAAAATATTTTCATATATAGCTGAGATGCAGTTTCATTATTTTTATATAACTGTGAACGAAAATCTGCAAAATCATTTCAGAAAGGGCTAAAACAGTGATGGGCGTAGACCGATGGTCGTACATGATTGTCGACACCTATGTCTCATCAAATGTGTACAAACTAAAATTTGGATTACAAAAAGTACCCGTTAAGTATACACTTAAATTCCTTGCTTGTAGGTGTGGTTTAAAAACGCGGCAGCAAGACTGCAAAGACATGCGTGGGTGAAATATTGTTCTATGATAAATAACTATACCTACTACTTAGACAAATACTAGAGCGCTAGAGGTCTTGCTGATGCTGCCACCGCTTCCCATCTGTATCAGAAGGGAGGCTATGCCGTCGCATCTTAGAATGCGAGACTCTGGAAACTGGTGCGGAGGGGGAGCAATAATAGGACATGCAAGAGCCACCAGGGGGGGAAGGAAATTCCGATTTCCACCATCAAGGTACGGAATGCAGAGGACAATATTAGGTTGACTAGGCCATACACCCTCAGAATCCCCAGTAGGGATCAGTGGAGTGAAAATGAGGTTACATTCCAGCCCGCAAACCTGGTATGTTTTACCGACGGATCGCGGCTGGAGGATCAGCAATCCTCCGGGGCTGGAATATACATCGAAAGCCTGGGGGTGCGCGAGAGATGCGCTGGGCGCATATGCCACGACATTCTAAACGGAGGCATACGCTACCCTGTATGTAGCCAGTCGACAGGATATGAGGATGAGCCCTGAGAAATGTGTATACATTTGCTCGGATAGCCAGGCGGTCCTCCGGGCAGTCTGCGCGGCCAGAATTATGTCAACACTGATCCAGGAGTGCGCTGACGCTCTTAAGGGACTAGCCACGACAAAAGAGGTGGGTTCTGGAACACTGTGGCGTAGCGGGGAATGAGGTGGCGAATGATCTCGCAAGACTTGGTTCCCGGCGGCAGTTCTGGGGCCCGGAGCCTGCGATAGGCATAAGTAGGAAGGCGGTCTCCGTCGCCCTAGACATGTGGCCTGAGGAGGCCATGGAGAGATACTGGGGGTCGGTCGGTGGCTGTAGGCAGGCGAGGGACTTCGTGGAGGGACCCAACAGAGACGAAACTGTCTGTCTTTTCGGTAGGAGTTGACCTGCGCGTCGCCGCACCATTGGGGTGCTGACAGGCCACTGCGCCCTTAGAAGACACCTCGCATTGATAGGTGTCGATAGGTATCCCATTTGCCAGGAATGCGGCGATAATGAAGAGACGTCTTACCACTACCTGTGTGAATGCGAGGCTTTTGGGAGTCTTCGAGCAGAACTGTTGGGTTCGAGGACTCTGCAGAGGAACCAGGTAAGTTCCGTCCAATGGAAGACCGTCGTGACCTTCATTTCGAGGTCGTAGCGGTTTGGTGACGGAGCCGAGGAGTAGAGCATGGTTGCTGGGTTTCCGATGTTGGCTAAAAGGGCCAATTGTAGCGTTATCCTCCCCACCACTGCTACTACTACTAGAACACCAATGAACAGTCCTTGTATAGTTTAATTTCAGCTTAAATAATGTAAAAATCAACGCTAAGCAATAAATAAAAATAACTCTATTTTTTAAGAAGCTATGTGTCCCGGAAGAAAGTCTCGGACTCATCGAAGAATCAAGACCACGAAGAGATCAACCTCAACGTCCACACCCCAAACGAGACTCGACCTGGCTTAACGTTTGAAAAATTCAACATGCACACACTAAATTTAACATAAAGTTGAAGCAGGTCCAATGAAATGTTTAGCAGAGAAAACAGGTTACATTATGGTTTACAAAACTCATGAAAACACGCTACTGTAGCGCACTTACTGCGCATTCGTTACCTTTTAATAAACTGGATAACGTTTAAGAAATCAATTGATTATGCATATTTACTTCACCTCAAGAGTTGAAAATCCGCACCATCTGGTGAAAGGTATCAAGTAGATATAAGTTTGCATTTTCTGCAATTTTAAATAACTCTTTAACCGAAGAGAACATTTGTATAAAAATTCGCTTCCATAATGAACTTGCCGCGTGTGGACCTTTTTGTATCTTGTGGTTTAGCTTTAAAAATAATATTGAACTTACGTACATAAATAAGAAAATATATTGAAAACCTGAAGCAAAACTAAATCACTTCTACTTTAAAAGTATAAAGTGTTACAAGGGATGTCTGGTCGTGTTAAATCCCGATTACAAGCAAGAGACCCTCGTAGAAAGTGTAACCCTTTTAGGTGTAGTGAATCTCTTTGGCTTGTGTTCCCGTTCCAGGTCCCATCAATGATTCAGCGTCTTTGATTAGTCTTCACAGAATTTTTACGAGGTGTGAAAAGGGCGAGGCGACCCCGAGGTAACTAAAAGGTCGAGTCTGGAATAGAAAGGGATGTAAAAGGTGAACACGGGACGGTCTGTTGCCCTGTCATAGCATGCTCCTGCTTCGGTCCGGTCTGGTAGTCGCCTTCTCGCATATATGAAATTCCAATTTCCCCGGAGTTTAATGCAGTCACTCTGCAAATTGTGTAACACGGCCAACCAAGTCGACTGACCGTGCGCTACCGAATAACGAAGGTTGAAAAAGTTACGAGTGCCGCCACAGTATGGTAAATGGACACGTTCCTCTAAGTTACAGAATAATGAAAAGGTTGCATGAAAAGGGCTCTTTTGTAAAAAGAACTAGTCAAGTAAAAAAGCATATGCCTATAGTTTTACTTTCTTTTTCGAGTAAATTTTTAATCAAAAATATGGATGTGAAAATTGTGGGAGAAAGAGCTTGTTTTCTGTCGCCAATGATTTGCAAGTGGATGGATCACACCCTCGCTAATTAATCGACTTCGCTAATTAGCGTTTGAAGATGTTGAAGTGTGGACTGTATGTGGACTGTATATTTAAACTTTAGGTGCACTCGGTTCCAGGAGATTCCAAATGATACACTTGTTATATGTTTGTATATATGTGCTGCATTTACACTGTTTTCACTACACACATTAACTATTGTTTACAATTTGCGATATTCCACTTGGTTGTCAAATTAATCAGGAGATTTACAAGTTTGTTAGCTATATGCGTATTGCATTTACTTACATCCGCAAAGTTCATCATGTACACTTTCCTAATTTAGGAAAAAGTTCCGGACGCAGCAAGTGCGTTATGGTAGCGAATTTTCTTTAAATGTTTAAAATTTGAATAACTCAATTATCTAGAAACCTAGAAAGTTGAGTTAAGTAGTAAGTTATTTCCCAAGGCAACATGTCCACCAAATTTCATCAAAATATCTTTATAATTTTTGGAGATAAAAATTTTCTTCGAAAGAAAACTCAAAATTTTCCCGCAAAACCTTGTCCGATTTTCCTTCCTACTGAACTATACAAGCTATTAATAAAAGAAAGGTACTTGCCGAGTTTCATCAAAATCGGTTAATTACTTTTTGAGTTATCAGTTGGATACACATATAAATTATTACTTAAACTCTTTCAACGCCAACCGTAGATATTTATCATCTTGAGTCTTGTCTGTTGGGGTATACCTCCAATAGAATTGATGTGCTTTTGTTGTGCGAATTTTTTATTAATTTTGTTTGGATTGTTGTGTTGTGTGATGCTTCGCTTGCGTTGCTCACACATCATTTTCAGCAAGTCCGTGTTTTTGTGTGTACGTCTGTAATCCATAATTATTTGGGCCAAGTGGAAGAACAAAGAATGGTATACCATTCATCTGAACTTCGCCCTTAGTTAATGATAGTATTAATTATTATTTTTTTTAGGATTATTTAATATGTTTTTATAAATTTCTAGGTATAAAATTTTGTGTCTTTTTTCTTTTCCTGTGTAAATAAAGACTATATATATATATATATATATATATATATATATATATATATATATATATATATATATATATATATATATATATATATTGAAACTGACCCCGGATATCGGTTCTAGGTGTCCTAGTTCGCACTCATTTGAAAAAAAAATTTGCAAAGTCTCACCATCGATACCTCTCTATTAGTGATTTTTTTTTTCAAATAAAAATTCATAAAAAAACCTAGACTATTTATACAGTACTACTGTGCTTGGCACGTGCGAAATACACGTGCGGTATTTAGGATAATTTAGATAGAAACGCACGAGCTGTGTTGGAGATATTTTAAGTTGAGCATACGAGTGGTGTTTAACTTGGAAGATTGGGAGCTCAGAGCGGGGTCCCGGGACCCAGACGATGAGATCGACGAGCGAACTGATCGAACTGACGAACTGAATCAAGCACACGAACGGTGTTTAACTTGGAAGATTGGGAGCTCAAGGCGAGCTCCCAAGGAACTACGAAAATTGTATTGTATTTTGAAGGATGACATGGCTGCGGCTGGTTGCCATTCGCACATTTTTAACTACGAAAATGAAATCTCTTTTAGAACTAGTTAATGCTTGGCGAGAAGCCTGCTTTTATGGAGCTTCCAGATGGTGCTTGTTGACGTATAAGTTGACATAACGTCAGTAGTACAGGATGGTCAACCGGTTAAAATATTAAGAGATGTTTATTGACGTACCAAAGAAATCCAATAGGTTCATTCTTGGAAGATATTAAGAAATATGTTAAATACAATTAGAGCGATTTAACTTAAAGAAAGGAACCTAACAGTAAATATTTTATCCTTGTATGACATTAATGGGGCGTAAAATAAATGCAATTATTCTAAGGAGAACTTTTATTATCGACATAGAGGCGATTAGAGCATAAAGGGTTCTGACAATTTACCAAGATTTGAAGGATGAAAAGAAACCGGCAATTTAAAGGGTTGGTGAATCCAGAATGAGGTAACTCCAGATAGGAGATTAACAATAAGTGCAATAGCGGATAAAAGAAGGCCAGTTATGTTTCTCCAATAAAAATAATTGCAAGAAGCACATTGTCGACCAACCCTGAAAACTTTAAAATACTAACATTGGCTCCCTTAAACAAGTCCGATCATTGTCTCATCTTCGCAACACATCCCCTACCATCAAATAACTTCCCACAAGGATACATCCGACAAATCTGACATTATATATGTACCCGCTAAATGGGACAAATTAAGAACATTTTACTTATTTTGCCTAGGTAGATGTCTGTTTGCGAAAATAATAATCCCACAAATAACTCCATTATGGATGGAAAACTATTTTCCTCTTTGGTTGAAACATATCAATTCCAAGTCAAAACTTGGTTCAATAAAGCTTGCTGAAGTCACAGCTAATGATAGCGTTCTTCGCAACACATTCTCGCCGACTGGGGCTATATATGCTTCTAGTTCCTTACTAATGAGAGGCTGAGTAAACAGCTCACTAACTAATGACCTGTGTAAGATTCTTAGCTGGGACTCTGCATATCTGGTTATGTTTGATGCTTCAAAAACACGGGATTGTTTCTTTTTGAGAAAGAGTGATCTACAGGGCCCAGGCGTTCAGATGACTGGCAAAATACTGCTTACAAATCCACAATCTCTACATTGGGTATAACTCGTGCAGAGGATCCTTGCTGACATTTACATGTTTACAATATTACAAAAGCGTCAGCAAAGAAGCCTGGGTGTTCGCTTCGGGTTAAAAATTTGTTTTCGTCACTTCTGACGATGCATAAAACACGCATACGGGCATAGTGGGAATATTATGGCATCATGTCCTAGAATATATTCAGAAATAAGCTGTTCACTTTCTAGATAATCCGTCTATGACAGTCAATCTTACTTCTCTAAGCAACAGAAGAAAGGTTGGAGATATCTGCATCTCATGTCGACCATGCTCTTCAGAAATTGCTTCGTTGTTCCACTTACTACCTTTAATCGGAAAACTCGTTTTAGCAAAAAAAAAGCACGCTTTTAGTGTCAGATTACGCATCTATCGAATAGTTCGTGACGAATCCTTATTCTTTGCTAGGGCGTCTAAGCTCTGGAATGCCCTCCCAGCCAACATATTTCAGAAAATATATCATCGCCAACTATTCAAGAAGCGAGACCTGCATCTGGTGATACAACAATCAAGCTCATGATGTCTTAGAGACACATAGGCTTTGCCTTTCATGAACTATTTCAAATGAAAAAAGTAGATACAATATTTTAGGCCTACTATCTAGTCAGATGAGTGAGCATTGACTGAAAGGCACCAGTTACCAAGAGACGTTGACTGCTAATGCTCTCAGTCGGTAAAATCATTGCTGTAAAATAAAATTTGAAATATGTGATCAACACTGATAGTTTATTTGATCGAATCTCAGGTCACGTAAGAATAATAAGTTCTTAAGACCATGAATTAATGTACTAACATTTCAATTCAATTTTATATGACGCAGTATTATGTAATCTAAAATATAAAGAGAACACGATCGAAAAATCGGGGATTTATGAAATGAATTCTAAAGACTGGAATTTTAAATATGTTGGGCAAACTAAAAGGTCTATCGAAATTAGATTCAAAACATTTAGCACAAGTACCCTATGGTAATATAAGTAGATCATTAGTCGATCGACATATCTCTGATAATAATCGCCATGTTGATAACAAAATCTCACGTTAATCAGAGTTGTCAGACAATAACGACAATTAGACACATCTAAAAGTATATTTATTGTTAGAGCTATAAATGGGAAATTCGCAGTCAACGGGATTGGCTTAATTATAAATAGTCTTTATATAAGTTGACGCCCTCCCACGTCAGCTTATCTTTTAGACCAAGAGAGCATAACTAACGGTACTTCTTGTGCAATGATTCTTACTTTGGAGGCATTCCAAAAATTGTAAATACTAGTGCAATACCAGTGGAATTAAAGTCTGATGAACACGATGCACGATTTGTTATTTAATACATAAGAAAAATCGTATATCTAGACAAAAGCTGGAGTTTCGAGATAGGCTTATACATATTGTAGCACAGTCTACATGAGTCAAACTTCTATAAGTTTTAACACCCGATACAAAGAACATATTTGCATTTAGAAAAACTATTCCGACAAATCTACTTTTGGAATACATATTATTGGGACTCGAAATAGACTGACAGTAAATGACCACATACAGCCACCCCATTTTTGCAACAGTAAGCGGAAATTTGAGCTTTTGGAAGCTTTAGAGATAAATTAGGCACAATTCTGCTAAATTTTCTGGAAAAAGGTAGAACTACCACGGGAGCATACTATAGCGAATTGATAACTAAATGACACTACACAATTGTGAAAAGAACCCTGTGGAAAACTGGCCAACAGTATTTTCTTTTTGCAAGACAACGCCCCTGCTCACAAGTTGTTGATTACTGCATTACTTACAGTTCATAAAGTTTTTGAATTGGTTGACAATGTGCCCTTGTCTACAGATTTAGCGCCATCAGAGTAATGCTGGTTCCCAAACTTCAAAAAAAAAAGGAAAACGATTTTAGAGGAGCAACGGAGCCATGTGTGCCGTCTGGGAGTAAACACAAGACCAAAATAATGCATACTTCTTTAAAGGGTTTAGTATTGCTTTACGAACGTTCTAATGGTATAAGTCCTACAGGAGATTATGTTGAATAAATAAAATTTTGTAATAAAAAATTGTGTTTTCTATTGAAGGGTAATTTTTTTAGTAACTCCTCGTATGTCGCTATTTTTGTTATATCAAACTTATAACTTCCACATCGTCCATACGTGTGGAACTATGGTATCGGTGACAGAAATTTCAACGAAGATGTTTCGCTTAAACGTCGTAAAAAGTGTCAATATAGAAAACATGATTTGAGAACGAAAGTTTTTTGTCTGTCGGTCTATATGTCTATCTGTTAGTAGCCACGATAACTTTAGAACGAATTGAGATCTCATCTGTAACTGTATATCTTTGATATACAGTTACACACGACAAACGAACGGTTCGGGTCGCTCCACGGGATAAGGCAAAATTGGTGAAAATTTACATTTTTTCGTTAAAACTCAAGGAAAATAACGTTTTAGGGTTTATTTATTAGAAAACTGTCTATTTCATCAAACATTTGGTATTCTGTGCTGAAATTTAATTAGAATGTGTGGGAGAGCAGCGGAGGCCTTTGCAGTCAGCAATTCTTTGGCCAATATGGTTCAGCAACCTACTTACTTTCCTCGTATCCCAACACACAGCTCAAATCCCTTGGATCTCCTTCTTACTACAAACCCTGAATGCTATAAGATATCAGTCACCGCCCCCCTTGGTCGCTCAGACCACGGCATGGTCACTGCTTCCTGTGCAATGCAACCCGAGGTCACACAGTCATTACACCCACGTATCGTTTGGCACTACAACTCCGCAAACTGGGACGAAATGCGGGATTACTTTTCCTCATTTCCATGGGCGTCTGTCTGCTTCTCTCATCCTGACCCCTCTGATATCTCACAAAACGTCACCGAAATTATCCAAGCTGGCATGGAATTATTTATTCCACGTACACAGAAAACCTCTTCAGCCACTCAAAAGCCCTGGTTCTCTAAATCCTGTGACAAGGCCAGACTTGAAAAGGTCAAAGCTCACAAAACGCTTCTACACAATCCCAGTCAAGAAAATCGTCAAGCATTCAACGACGCAAGAAACCGCTATGTCCGCATTCTTTCTGAGGCAAAAAACTCGTTTAATAACCACATCAAAAACAAAGTCCTCTCAAGCTCCAACGGCGGCAAACCCTTCTGGACTCTTGCTAAGTCTATTGGGAATAATTTCTGCAAGAGCACGTTCCCACCTCTTGTCTCAGGTGATGAAATTGTTTCTACCGCCCTGGGCAAGGCTGAACTTTTTGCTTCGTTGTTCGCCGGAAATTCTACTCTCAACCCACCTCCAAATGTTCAACCACCAACAGTCCCCAATGTCGCGCATAAAATGACTGATATCATTTTCAAAACTAAAAAGGTACGAAAGATGCTCTCTTCTCTTAATACCAGGAAAGCCTCTGGCCTTGACGAGATCCCAGCAATTGTTCTCAAAAAATGCGCACCAGAACTTGCTCCTGTCCTGACTCGTCTGTTTCAGATATCTTACAATAAAGGCATATTCCCTAGTAACTGGAAAACTGCTCGAGTACAACCCATCCCCAAGAAAGGATCCAAAGCGCTTCCTAGCAACTACAGGCCTATTTCTCTCCTTTCAGTCATCTCTAAAGTGATGGAAAAGTATATAAACACCGAACTACTAAAATTCCTTGAAAAACACAGTCTAATCCACGACAGGCAGTATGGATTCTGTCAGCGCAGATCAACTGCCGACCTCCTTTCCTTTGTCACCCATTCTTGGAACAAGTCTATGGAACAACACGGTGAATCCCAGATTGTTGCTCTAGACATATCCAAAGCATTCGACCAGGTCTGGCACGCAGCGCTGCTTAATAAACTTCCGGCATATGGCCTACCACCAAAACTTTGTACCTGGACAGCAAATTTCCTCTCCAACAGGAGCATATCTGTTGTTGTGGATGGCCATTCCTCTAAACTGTATCCAATTAATGCAGGAGTTCCTCAAGGTTCAGCTTTAGCCCCTACTTTGTTTCTTCTCCACATCAATGACCTCCTCTCTAGCACATCCAACCCAGTTCACAGTTACGCGGACGACAGCACCCTCCACTCAAACATACAATATTCTAAGCCTGTCTCTTTAGCCCAATTAGATGAGGATCGCAGACTCATGGAGGGTTCTGTCTCCGTAGACCTCCAAAAAATATTAGACTGGGGAAGTAGAAATCTTGTACAATTCAACCCCACCAAAACTAAGTCTTGCTTTCTTTCTCACAAGAGATACAGCAGCCCTAGACCCATCACAATGAACAACCAAGTTATTCAAAGTAATGAGTCTTTTTCTCTTGTTGGCATTTCTGTGGATCGAAATCTTAATTGGCACCAACATGTTACATCAATTGCAGAAGCGGCTGCTAAGAAATTGGGTTTCCTCTTCCGGGCTCGCAAATACTTTTCACCAACTAATCTCTATACCTTATACACTTCACAAATAAGGCCAAACCTCGAATACTGCTCCCACATCTGGGGTGCAGCTGCCGCTTCTACACTCGCTATCCTGGACTCCATTCAAAAGAGAGCTATACGTCTCATCGGTGACTCTACCCTCACCCAAAGGCTTCCATCCCTTGCCCACCGACGTGCCGTTGGTGACCTCTCTCTCTTTTATAGATATCTGCACGGGCACTGCTCAGAGGAGCTTTCCTCCATAATTCCCCCACCTGCTGCCCCCAGCAGATCTACCAGGGGAACAGAGCGAATGCACCCTTTTAATGTCCAGGTCACCAGACATAGAACATCTTGTTATGCCCGCTCTTTTGTCCCGAGGACTTCCAAGTTGTGGAATTCCTTGCCGGCACATGTTTTTCCTTCTCCTCCGAACCTCCAAACCTTCAAGTCCAGAATTAACAAGCTACCTCTTTCCTCCTTGTCAACACCCACGGTACGATAGTATTTAGGCTGTAAGCCCTCGTGGTGTGTTGTTGACATTAAAAAAAAAAGGGGGTGGAATATCGGTCACAGAAATAAAACGGCATAAAAAGTCTCAAAACATATAGAAAACTTGATTCTGAAACGAAAATTTTTTGGTCTGTCATATTTTCTTTGCGGTCACGTCATGGACCCTAAATTCATTTCATGAGAATGTCTCTCTGATGAGGGTAAATTATCACAGCTATGTGAAAATTATGATTCAATATGCAGCACTATATTTATGACTGTTATTGTTATTTAGTTATTTTATCATTACGACTGTTGTTATGGCTATCATTGTTATAATTAATTAACTGTATTTTCATGTTAAATATGTCGCATTGACATTTCAGGGGCGTAATCTGTTATTCATTTAAATTTTTTTGAAGATTTTTTTTGATCAAAAAAGTTTAAATGGATTTTTTTTTATTAATTTGTGATGTGTACGTGTACGTATAAATAGTTCTGATTTACCCGAGGATGATGTAAAAGACGAAACCGGTTGTATAAAAGGAAACAAGCATTTGTGAAAATAAAGAAAACCTATATGTTGGCATAAGGTACATTATATTGTGGACGATTGTGTTCAACCAAAGTTACCAATTAGTATTAAGAAACAGCAACGTTTTTTCTCTTTATTCATTATTTATATATGTCAAAGCGAGATCTTTTTAGTTACTCTCAAAATGCGTATTTTACTATAACATAGCAATGCTGGCTGCTGTATAAAAAAAGAGGAAGCGATAACTGAATTTTCCGGTAATAAGTGAAGAAATCACGCTAATAACTTGTAAGGTTCAATGTCTGTGGGAAGAAGCCACATGAAACTCTAGAGGATCAGCCGGCAACTCAAGATCTATAATCCCTCCTGCCGCCACCGTCGGCGAGAACTGCTGCAAAAGTGTTTCCCCTTTATATCGATTATTGTCAGCGATCACCCGTCTCTCTTTTCCTCTCCTTTACCCTTATTTCCACAACCCTCCTTGTACCCCCATGCTCCTTCGCCATGTTTCATGTCTGGTTGAGCCATTTCTAATAAAATCACACAGCCAACTAGCATGTCGCCGCGAAAATCAAATTTCAATGTCCCATTTTCGATGTTCATTGTTTCCGGCTTTTCAAATGTTTACGCAGGCAGCCTGGGTTAGCGCGGTGTCACAGGACGTTAACGTTCAAGCTTTCCCTATCCAGATCCTATTGGGATACTGGATGGTTCGTCGTATACTTATATTGGAAATTCCGATGTTGTTCAGCGGCCACTAATTGAAAAGGCCGACCGATCAGGCCAGCGATAAGAGAAAAAGTAAAGTATTGATTCTGGAAGGCATCGGCACACATATATCAAACCGGCGACGACCTGAGATTTAGTGACACAGTGACAGCAGACTTGGCCAAGCAGGGATTACAGTCCGGGATCAAGTCGAATGTTCAAACATCTTCACTGAGGTACGTATCGATATCCGTCTACACGATAATCGATAATGACATGCAGTTGTTGCGGTCGCTCTAAAATTGCAACATTTCTCCTGTGAAGCTATCTGCTAAAAGACGACGTGATTTGACGACTTCGGTATGAGGTGTCGACTTTTCGAGAAAAACTGATGAAGAATTATTAAGCTTAACATGGCATTTGACAAGTAATAAACCTTTAGCATGATAACTGTAAGTAACTGCTAAGTGATATAACACTAATGGGGAGATCCCGACTTTTGAATTTTGAAAAAAAATTTGCGAATGAGCGCGAACTATGACCCCTAGAATCCACATCCGGGGTCAGTTTCAATTTTTATATGTTTTCCGGGAAAATTTTGAGTCTTCATTCGAAAAAAATTTTTATCTTAACAAATCAAAAAGCTATGATAACCAAATTTGGTAGGTAGGTTTACGATATAAAAAGTAAACTATACACCAAAATGTAGATTTCTATAATACAAGAAAAAAAAGTTTTAATAAAATATTTTGTGCCAGATCATTTCTATGAAAATTCACTACCATAACGCACTTGCTGCGTCTAGGCTTTTTTTAAAGGTTACAAATATTGTTTATTAAGAAAGGTGTTACCTAAGAAATCCAAAAGTTTTGCGTTTAAAAAAACGGACCTCTACAAACTCAATAAAGCATTCCCTATAACTTTTCCATCCACGAATGTATCACACCGATATCTCAAAAAATTATGGGCCGATTTTGATTAAATTTGATAAGCGTGTTTCTTTTGCAAGTGGCTTGGATAAGTTCGTTAGCCAGGAAGACCGCACTAGTTTTTTCTGGAACATTTTGGGTTTTCTTTCGGAAAAAAATTGTATCTCCAGAAATAACAAAGCTATGGCAACCAAATTTGGTACACATTTGTTATAAAAAGTATACTATATACCAAAATTTAGATCTCAAAGTTAAAAGAAAAAAGTTAAACATAAAAAAAAATTAAAAACAAAAATATATTGTGTAGACAACAAAATCTATTGTATATTACAGACTAAGATTATGTTTGTTGGCGCAAAAAGGTCGAGAAATACCGGAATAATTACTTTGAAAATTTTATAGTTTTTCTTTTTAAAATGTCAAAGTTGCGATTTAAAATGGTGCAACATTCAGACAAAGAACCTGAAACAAATACGGGTTATGTAGAGAAAATGTCGCAAGAAACGTGTTTTACAAAGCCTTCAGTTTCAGCTTTAACCGTCATTGTCCTTATTTTAGTGAAATATTTGCAGAAAATCATTTCAAACGGGCCCTTTTTTATGCTTTGAAAGTAGTTTAGGTTATAGAGTGTTATGGTTCAATAGTCTGTATTGTTTTGCGAATTTTCATAGAAAAAATTCGCTATGGAGGGAACCGTGACTTTTATAATGAGAGCAAACTTGGCCCCCTAGAACCCACATATACAGAGTGAAGCATTTCTACCGTACCGCTCCATATTTAGGTATAAATTAATACGTGAAGAAAAAACTTTGTAACCCTTTTGAGGTACGTTGCGCAAATGGAGGAGTGTGAGATTTGACATACTTAAACTTCATATGCAGAAGGAGTGCAGAAGGATACAATTTATGTACAAATAGATGCAACGCCTTGTTTTAATTAGATAGTCGGATTTACTCGGTCTGTCACAGTTCTTAGCTGATTGTTAATATATAATCTGTCAATATCAACCATATATTACTCTGTGGTCAAACAGATGTATATAGATGCTCAAACATATAAAAGTATGTGGTCAAACAGTCGCACTGAAATTAGAGGTATACTCTATGACAAAAAACATCAATGACGTTCACAATTACTGTCGAATTTTGACCAATGCACAGGTCCACTAGTATCCGGTATTATAAAACACACGAGAAAAAATAGTGCTGCAAATTGAAGCATAACTTTCACATAGCTGTGATAATCTACTCTCCTCAGAAAGGCAGTCTCATATAATGAATTTAGCGTCCATGACTTGACCACAAGGAAGATATTCGCGTTCCTGTACACATAGACTGCTGGAATGTTATATTACTCGAGTTCAACGAAAACATGTAAATGTTCACCAAATCTCCCCTCATTTATTCCCTACCCCTTGAAGCGATCTTGCCCAAAAACAATTCGAAACGTTCCTTTGTCGGGTGCTAACTGGACACCAAATATGAAGATGATATCTCTATTCCTTCGAAAGTTATTGCGCCTACTAACAGGCAGGCGTACAGGCCGGCAGACATTTTCGTTCCAGAAACAAGTTTTCTATATGTTTTGAGACATTTTACACCATTTTAGCAAAAACAAATTCGCAATTTCTGTAACCGATATTCCACCCCCACGCATTCAATCCCTAATTTAATTTCAATACAGAACACGAGATGTTTGATCAAATTGAAAGTATTTTAATGAACAAACCCTAAAACGTTATATTACTCGCGTCTTAACAAAAAAAAATTATTTTCACCAAATCACCCCCCATTCTGCAGCAGTCGAGACCCCTATTTATAAGTAATTTCCTTATTTGACTCACTCTAAGAAAACCCACTAATTATATATTTGAATTAAAAATTTGGAATTTGATGTCTAGTATTGCAAATTTAAAGGGTCTTTGCTAGTGGCTTCCTAATGTTTAATGTTAAATTTAATTTTCAAGGATGCTAAAGTAAAATTATTATAATTAGAGAGGACTAATAAATAATGGTACTTCCTTTATTTGGGGATCAATCTTGCCTATAACCTCATATTTTAAAGACTTACGCTGCAAAATTTAGTGCTGCTAGCGATATTCGTTAATTTATGTAGCTAGATAAATATATAACAACCATAATGTGCTTCCAAGGGAGACAGCAAAAAAAATAGGTCGGAAATGTTATTTTCAATGAATATCAATAATAAAACTCAACAATCATCTTTATTAAGCACATAAAATTGAACAGTAATAAAAAAAGTTTTTCAAGTGAAAATAAATATATCAGTTAATGATAAGCAATGATAATGTCGCAATAAAACAAAATGAATGTAATTGAGTGAAGATTAGTGCAATAATAACGTAAAAAAATAATATCATGGCACTCTCATCTGGCTTGTTCTGGTCCAGAATAATTTTCTAGACATGGCTGGAGTTATAGATCTTCAAAATGTATAACAACTCACATGTATTCCTCGACTAAAATTACCATCCAAGTTGCGGTGCAAAAGAAAGACATCGACTGCCCTGCATGACAATCATCTACCAGAGAATTAACTTCGCTTATTGCGAAATCACCACAACTTCACCCAAGAAAAGTATACTTGTCAGCAACCACTACGTCGCCCTATAGCCCGGAGTCAGAGCATAAAAAGCGTCGGAGCCGCCTGTGCCCAGGAAGGTTATCCAAGTCGCGCTGCACCCAGGACCTCTGCATAATTAAAAGAAAATTCCCCTCAAATTGTGCAACCTAATTAGGAAGATAGAATTCCTTACCAAATTTAGCGATGAGGCCTTGCACATACAAATAACTGGCAGAGAAACCACTAGTTTCAATTTGACGACATTAGCAACTATTCACTTTAAAAGGCTGAGGACTTTGAAGTATTTGTGAACAGGGTGCTAGTGATATTTCACCCCTGCACCGACGAAACCGTCGCTGCTCCCATCGTCAATGCTATTTATCAACTTTTTCGGCTACGGCCGCCTAGTGGGAACGCAATGCCGGTCGTGATTGGTGTAGACTTAAAATCCGCGGGATCCTTCTGTTCATGTCACTACAAACTTGTAATATTTCAACCTGACATGCGTATATCATCAGTGGAAATTTACAGAATCGTTAAGATTTCAATGGACTCATCTAAGACGAAGAACAACACAGGTCACCGTGAACAGCTCAAGTATTTTACGTCTTCGTATATATACAAGACTATAAATTCGTTATTGAAGGAAGTGTGTCTGATATTTTAAATTGACGCTACACTGTATTGTATTCAGGTCAAGAGGATTTTGATGTATCCAATAATGAAAAGACCTATTCATTAAACACTCATTCTTTGTATTTAATATTTCAGGAGTCAAATCTTTCGATGCTATTCCCGCTAAAAGAATTTTCCACATGGGTCAAAGGTGTATTACGATAGTAAAATAATAGCGAATTTTCAAATAATTTTTAGTTAGTTTATTCGCAATTCAATATTAAACAATGTAATGACCATTGTAATTTTCTCAAACATTTTATAGAATAAGTAAAACGGTACGGCGGCTCAAAAAGTCGACCGTAACAATTCATCCCTTACCCCCTAGAGCGATTTAACCCAAAAATAATTCGACCGTTCGTTTGTCGAGTGCTAACTGTATACCAAATTTGAAGATGATATATCAATTGGTCATAAAGTTATCATTGCTACAAACAGACAGGCATACAGACCGACAAACAACAAAATATTTGTTCCCAAATCATGTTTTCTATATGTTTTGACACTTTTTACTACGTTTGAGCGAAACAAAATTTTTAAAATTTTTGCCGCCGATGCCCATACTTTCACACGTATTGACGATGTGGAAGTGATTGTATACGTTAATTATAGTGTGTCTTAAGCTGCATCTTACAAAATTATTTTAATAATCATAGTCTGATCGATCAATCGTGTGTGATACATTTTTTTAATCGAACACCCCTTCTTTTATTGCATTTTTTGTCCATCGAATTATAATGCATGTTTGTAAGGAAAAAAATATATAGTGTTCTTGTTTTCGAGTGATTTCAATTGCTTTGAAAGTTCTCAATCAAAAACTATGATAAGGCGTTTTTACCAATAGATAGCGGATTCCGTGAAAATGACGCCTTCAGAGATATTGTTTGTAAATTTTTGTATATTTGCAAACAGTAAAGTTATTCTGATGAAATATGGTACCTACATTGTTTCTACTATATAACCAAA
Source organism: Tillus elongatus (assembly GCA_964006375.1). Lineage (NCBI taxonomy): Eukaryota > Metazoa > Arthropoda > Insecta > Coleoptera > Cleridae > Tillus > Tillus elongatus. Next base: position 688,760 of record OZ023263.1, on the reverse strand, counting down.
TTTGATGCTTGTTTTCATTAAAAAAATAAATTATGTAGTTATTAAAAACATTTTTCTGAAAATTCACTACCATAACGCACTTGCTGCGTCCAGGCTTTTATTTAGTTGTAGAGGCAAACTAAAAGCAGCAGTTCCCATCAGATTTTGCTACTGCCTTTCAAACGCTTCAGGCTGAATATGAATAATTACGTGACGTCTATTTATGTTCGTGCTTTTTATTACAAAACATGTTGATATGTCACATGTGTTTCTAACTAAAACAGCCGCGAAAATATATACATAAGCATGATTAATACAAGCACTAAATCCGACATCTGTTTGATGCCTGTCAGTTGCGAATTTCAGGATGCTACTATTGTGGCCTGTGGTCTGGTATCTAAACCAGTAGCACCGTGCTAAACATGTAGACGTCGACGTTCAAATTTTAGAAATGTTACATTATGTTATGTGTGTTCTGTTCTTTTATTTCAGAGATGCTACGTGTTCCCGTCGCCGTGATAAAGAAAGGGCTGTCACACACCTGTGCCTCAGACTGTTTTCCGTAGTGATGACTAGACAGTAAATATATAGAGGAACATATTTTTCACAAAACAGAATCGATGTAAGGGTGTTGTTATGTGCTACTGAATGCGAAAGCATAAATTGTTTTACTTGACCTGGAAAATTCTTCCAGAATTCAAAAGAATATAATATGTAGTCACTGCGCCCCGTCTACGCTGAATCAATGTAAAAATGGGGTCTATTATTATCGATTATTATCGCATGTGCCGACATAAAGAATGGGACTTTATTGTTAGACAACGGTACTCGAATACGTTTGCTAAGCACTCTATTCTGGGCTAATACAAAGTCGACTTTTTTAGCGAACTGAAAAATTCGCTAATACAGAAGTCCCGATGAAAAGCCAGATGAGCGCGAATGTGGGTCCATTGAACCCAAAACCATGGTCCGTTACAATTTATATATATATATATATATATATATATATATATATATATATATATATATATATATATATATATATATATATATATATATATATATATATATATATATATATATATATATATATATATATATATATGGATGTATCCGAGCGATAACAAAAAATACTCAACTGATTTGAACGAAACTTGGCACATATTTTCACTGTATTAAGACCGCGGACGAGTTCGTTATATCAGCTATACTGTAAAATAGTTTTGAAAACGCGATATTCTTGTATCAGAGTAACTCGAATGAGACTTTACCTGTGGCTAGAAATGGCGCCGATAAACCTATATTGTGAATTTTAAGTAATTTTGTGCACAATATTTCCAAATTAAACATAAAATCCGAAAAACATGCATTTAAACGACTTAGTGGTTAAAGTCTAATGCCTGACAGACAGAGTAGTTAACTGCGCCGCGGAGATTGATTCATACAACCCACGGTTCTCACCTTGATACGTGGACAGGTCAGTGAACCTTGTTGTGGGAAGAACCAATCTTCCAACGAGCGACTGACCCGTGATTCGAAAACCCTCCAACCGCGGCATCAACACACCGCTATCCACATCTGTCACTTGGACACGAGAAACATATTGGCCCCTTTGCATGAAGCCCCAGGCTACCAGCGACATCAGCCACGTACTGGTTACTGCAACCTGCCCATCTCCAATTGTAAGTCCCCTTTATTATTGTATTGATCATTACTGGATCATCACTCACTCATTCATTTTTATAATTTGGTACTTGGTCTTATTAAATTGTTATTGTTTTACCACGTGTATTCATGAATTTGCACCCACAAAGAACAATTCCTCTGGTACTTTTCGAGTATATAAACGGGTAATTAGAACCGCTATGCTGGTCTTTCTAAACTAACAATGCTAATGCACGCACTTTAGCTTAATTGAAACAATCAGTATTTCGCGTCAATATATTTACCCCTTTTCTGCTTCGTACAACCAAATCAACAGATAATTTAATTACCCCTTGACCTGACTCAACGAACACTTCCAGCTCGCTTAATCCTCTAAATACCGAGACGAAATTACGTAACTTAAGAAACCTTATCGACCCGACAAATTACCCTCATAACGAGCCAGTTAGATTAAATGCTATAAATAATACAAGACTCACAACGAACTATCAGATCTCTGTTAGGTCTAGTGCTAAACACATTGTGACCTTTAAGGCGATCTTCAGTGGGTTTTAGGGGTAGGCCCCGTAATTGAGCTGAAACAACCCAACCCACCCTTATCCAGTAATAAATAATTCGCGCCCATTTGAAACGTTTTCACAAATCTCACTATCGTGACCTTTCTAGTGAATTTTCTTTACAAAAACTCACTAAAACATGAATAATAAAATAAAACATCTGTGAGTTATCAACCGAAACACACAGAGAAAGTAATTATTTATGTACATAAATATTAGACGATCAATTGCACCAAAACAAAGGATGAATGTTTAAGAGAATATTTTTATAGTATTCGGCCCATATTCTCTATTTGAATTAAACTGAATGCTTCAGCAAGAATTAAACAGCGATTATCTTTGTTTTTTGTAGTAGCTGACTTATAGGAAACGGAGAATTGCAATGTCAGTTACCTAATATCGGGATATGGTATTTTCGAGGAGCATGTGCTTGCCGTAAAATTACTTAATTGCTGTGAAGCAACTTTGGACATGACAGTTCCTGGATGTGTCACCGTATTCTAATTTCGTCCAGGTCTTGTGAAATTGAAAGGGTAAAAGCCTCCCATCTAATAATCATATTAGTTGATCGGGAGGGTTAACAAATACAATAACAATAATCTAACTGACTAAGCAAAGCGTGCAACCCCGTTTACTGGTTGTAGAGTTGTTTGAATTGAGCGATGGCTGTACTGTAGAGGAATTGGGTAGAACGCCTTTATTTAGTTGTTCAAAGTACTTTTGTAAACATGTCACTGCCCATAATAAGAGTTCTTTTTAGTAAAGCGGAAAAAGTGAAACAAGACAGTACAGTTCTCCCTGACACCTGATATTTATTCTCTGCCATCAGATGAACACCGTGCCATAACGTGGCCCTCGTGTAAAAAGATAAATATACACTCTTCTCTTCTCTGCTCATTTTTCATCCGGTCTACACAATGCTCGGCGCAATGCTCACGTTGTCCTTTTCTGTATAGTCTGCGAAAAGACATCGATACGAACTGCGTCTCCTCGAAATTATATATTTATCAACGTTCAGAAAATAGGAATGGGAAAAGAACCAAGTAGGCTAGGGCTCCTACATGATATATGACTCGCTTGCGTGGGAATAGATTATCCTTCTTGGCGTCAGAAAGGAATTTTATCAGCAGCAAATTAATTGCTACATACATGTTTAATAGGCTACATTTGGCATTATAACATTTCTAATGCCTCTCCTAATTTATTTCGCCGCTGAAAACAGAAGGTAATGAAATATTCAGGCAAAGGGAAATTGGCTGGCTGGTTGCCTGGCTGAGAATTCTGACATCGCCTTCTCCAACAAAACTAATTATTAACTACCGACAAAAAAGTCTGGACGCAACAACTTCGCTATGGTAGCGATCTTAACAAAAATGGACCGACACCATTTATATATATATATATATATATATATATATATATATATATATATATATATATATATATATATATATATATATATATATATATATATATATATATATATAAACTAACCTCATATACGGATTCTGGTAGTCTGAATCAGCTTCGAAGGTCGTCTTAAAAGTCGTGATGTCGACATAAACAGTTTTTTTCTGAGTATATTCACTGAAAAAGTGTTTTTCGCGAAAGTTACCGATAAAATCTATAAAAATGCGCTAAAAAATGTTTCAAAGTTATCTAAAAAGAATATTTTTTTCCACAAACACTAAATAAAATTATTATTTCCACAAAAACTGGCTGCAAAAATTTTACGTATTATATCGTAAATCCATTAAACCATTTTCTTGCACCAGCATTCTTTTAAACAGTATTTTTCTAAAATTTCGTTTAAAAATGATCCACCAAAACTTCCCCAAAATTTTTTTTCACAAAACACTAAAAATTTTTCTTTTCAGAAAATGGAAGATAATTTGTTCTTTCAACAAAAATTTTAAAAATGTAAGACAATTCGCTACTACAAGAAGATTTTGTAGATAAAAATTCGCTAATAAAATGAATTACTACTTATACAATATAATCTAGATCCAGGCGTAGACTTTTTCTGTGGCTTCACAGAGAAACATTTCTTTCGTCTGACGATGCCGTAAAAGACTAACCGGTCGCAGAACAGAAAACAAGCACTTGTGAAGCCACAGAAAAAGTATCTACCTATGTATTAAGTATTCACCAACTTAGAGCAGCAACAAACAATCCGATCAGCTATTAAAACTGAATCAAAGGGTTTAAAGTCCTCATCTGAATTTGTTACAAAAATTCGCCAAAAACTATTGGAGTTATATAATCTGATCAGATAACGCTCATTGGATAAAGGACAAAATAAAGTAAATCAAAAAATCCGTCAGCATTAAGATCTGAACCTGAGTTGGAAGAAGATTATGTGTTGATATAGTAGTCGCCTTTACCACTCGGACACAGAGAACATGCTAAGTGGAGTAAATTACACACACACAAAGTTGGTGATGTCTCCATCTTAGATACTATACACTCCTTTAGTGTCAAATTACACACACAAAAGTTGGTGATGTCTGCATCTTATATCGATACTATACATTCCTCCAGTGACATATTACACACAAAAGTTGGTGATGTCTGCATCTTATATACTATACACTCGTTTAGTGTCAAATTACACACACAAAAGTTGGTGATGTCTGCACCTTATATCGATACTATACATTCCTCCAGTGACATATTACACACACAACTGGCTAGGGTGTCGAGATTTTTTCCTACAGCATCTAAGCTTTGCAATACTATCCTGTCGGATGTATTTCCCGTAGCATCTAATGTGCAGCCATTTGAAAAGCGGGTTGACAACCATTTTGTGGCACAAAAACAAATAAATAATGTCATTGAGCCGCATAGGCTTCATCTATCATAAATTATTTCATAAAAATATAATTTAAAGTAATTTATGTATATGATGAAACTAAAACAAAACTTCAGTAGAATCTTGTTACATTATGTTCATAATAACAGTGTGTATTAATTTAAAATTACTAAAAACCTAAGTGAGGTACATACTACAATTGTTTTTATACGCTAAGCACTCTATACTGTGATGTAAAATCAATGAAGTGAAAAAGGCATATTCGCTGAAATCTGTAAATGAACGTGGGGTCCTCACAGGGTGATTTCCCAGTTGATTGATGCATTACACTGTCCATCTGACGGCACTCTATCTACACTATCCATCCTAGCATGACTGATCTGGAGTGTATTATTACTTTGCCAACTTACTACTGGACTTATTAGGTAGGTACCTAATACGAAAAAAACACTTACAAAATATGAAACTGATTTTAAGGAAATAGGTTTTGCCAGTAGCGTACAAAAACGCTAATTAACCTTATAAAGATAATCAATCCGAGAGGTTTTAATTAATCACACACCACAGATGATGCTGTTTCAAAACGTGATTGATTGGGAAAGTTCGACGAACTTAGGTATTAAGAAACTTAACAATGTTGCTAAATAGGACAACAACTTATTGACATATTATTTAAAAGACTGTATGAATGGATTTTGTTTCTTTGAGGTCAGTCTATATCCGCGGTTAGGGCCAACCATCGAAGCCCGATGGAGCAGTTTCACTCACCTTCCTGGAAAATGAACCGAAACCCTTCCTTTCTAAAAGTAGGCTAGAGATCTTTAACGTGCCGACCATCGCAGGTTATACGGGACAAACGACTTTATACCTCCTCAGAAAGGCGGGACGTAAACATATTCAAATTACTTAAACACCATGCCGCAACCAACCTCTGTTGATGATAAGTCTACAACTGAAAAAGTCTGCGCGGAGCAAGTACGTTATGGTAGCGAATTTTCATAAAAATGTTTTTAATGGCAAATATGTCTGGTTTTTAAAAGAAGGAAATTTGTTTGGCGGTATAACCTATATAGTAGTAACAATGTGCAATATTTCATTAAAATAGCTTAGCTGTTTCAAAAAGTACAAACATTTTCAGAAAATAAACTTAAAAATTTCCAGAAAAAAACTGGTCCGATTTTCCTGGCCAACGAGCCTCTTCAAGCTGTTTACACACCTGCCACGATATACGTATTCGCAAACAGCTTTATGATCAAAATTTTTAAAAAAATATGAAAAACAATTTCTTTTACAAAAATTTTTCGAAATAAAACCCTAAATTTTCCCGGAAAACTGGTACAATTGTCCTGGCTAACTTATTCAGGCCACTTATAATAGGAAGTTTCCCACAAACAAAGATTGTTGGTGAATTTGTGAAAAGTAAATTGTGTTCTATTAGGAATCGATTTTACGCCCCTTGGCTTCAGAGGCGTACATTAATTCAGCTGTACCACTGAGGTTACCTAAAAAGTTAGATATTATAAACACTTATTTGACAAGCAAAGTGCATTATGTTTAATAGGTACATTTTCCAGGACCCAAATCACCCCAACATATTTTTAGATCTAACAACCGACAAATATGGCTTCATATGAGAGGATGAATCAAGCCCTTACGCAAACTGATTTACTTTTAACAGTAACAAGGTTAACTTGTATTCAACAGAGCTGAAGCATACTTTTAAGCAAATTAGTAAGGTTACTGTATGTATCATCCGTCCTTTGGACTATGTAGTAATTTGTCACTCACATTCAGTGCTGGACATTTACTTTACGCTAGAAACGAGGAATATGATGGTCAAGTTCTCCAAACGGTAAAATATAGTCGTTCCACGTATGATAATTCGCTCATATATATTGTCGTTACTTTTAGAGCTATTGCTGTATCTGGCCTGCTAATCACCAACTTGTCCAATAATTTTAGCTTCTTTAAGTCCTCCTGCGTAAAGTTTTCTACTCATTTTTGTTAACTCTGCTGTGACCAGCTCTCTGTCTTCACCACTCCAAGGAATCTGTTACTACTAATTTAGTCCTTGCACGTTACTATAATAATTTTGACTTTTTCTTTCAAATGTATCAACAATTATTATTCTGTTGACATGCATGTTTTCTCTTATTAGCGAAGTTTCGAAGAAAAAATTCGTTAGTGGGGGGATGGTGACTTTTAAAACTTAAAACATGTCTCCAAATGTTTGCAAACTAATCCCCCAATATATATATATATATATATATATATATATATATATATATATATATATATATATATATATATATATATATATATATATATATATATATATATATATATATATATATATATATATATATATATAAGCAGGAGACATGACCCCGGGTTCGGTTCTCGTTATGGACTCTTCTGTACGTCACACCTGCTCTCCAACAAGTTGGCCCTAAGGCAGGCATTGTCATAATATGCAATAGAAAATAGCACAAAGCGCCATCTTTGGTGTTGTAACGGTTCTAGGCTTCCACAGCAGCTCACACGCACTCTCGGTACAACAATAAGGAAGCCGTCCCAAAAAAACTTGCGAGTTATTACATCTACTTCTCTGGCTAATACCACGACGGGCATCGAATTATTCCAAGCACTAGCCACCATTAATACAGTCATGCCGGGACTTGTGATAAGATGTATAGCAGGAGACACAGACCGGTTTCGTCCTCCTTATGGAGGATTCAGTATGCCAAACCTGCACTCCAGCAAGTCGGCCTTAAGGCAGACATTGCCATAATATGCAATGAGGAACAGCACAAATCGCCATCTCTGGTGTTGTGACAGTTGTTTTCACTCGTTAGTTTGCTTCCCACAACTCCCTTCGTCACCCTGTATATGTTTCACACCGATAACTCACAAGATATATGGCCGATTTTGACGAAATTCGGCAAGTATCTTCGCTGAGTATGTGCGTTGCAAAAGTTTGTTAGTTAGAAATATTGAATCAGTTTTGCCGAGAAAATGTTGCATTCTTTGGGAAAATTTTTGTATCACCGAATAACAAGGCTATGATAACCAAATTTGGTACGCAGCTTTATATCATAAAACTCTTGACGCAGCAAGTGCGTTATGGTAGTGAATTTTCATTAAAATGTTTTTTAATAGCAAATATGTGTTTTTTTAAAGAAAGCAGGCATCAAATTTGGTTACCAGTATAACCTATATAGTAGAAACAATGTGCCATCTTTCATCAAAATAAGTTAGTGTTCCAGAAAAAACTGATTTCTTGGTTAACCTTATAGGTTAATAGCAAATTGAGCTATTCAAATTTGAAGCATTTAATGAAAATTCGCAACCATAACGCACTTGCTGGGTCCAGAATTTCTTTTCTTACAGATACGCATTATATTTCAATGGAAAATGCAAAAATGCAATAACATAAGGCGCATTCGATTAAAAAAAAAGGAAATTTGTATCACCAACGACTTATGTGACTGTAAAACTAATTTTTTAAGATGTAGCTCTACCCACCCTATAATTAATGTATACAATTTTTTTCCGTATCTTGTATAATAACGGATATATTAGGCTTTATTGATTTTTTACGAAAATTCGACAAAAATTATATACCATTAAACGATAAACTCTGTAGCTAAGATTACTGCCAAAGTACCAAAGAAAGATTCTATTTGAAATGAATTTTCTGGAAACATTTTAGTAAAATGAAGCAAAATGACGGTTGAAGCTGAGACTTCAGGGTTTGTAAAACATTCTTCTTGAGACATTTTCTTTCCATAGCTCGTATTAGTTTCAAGTTATTTGCCTAAATGTTGCCGATTTTCACGTTTTAAATCGCGACTTTGACGTTTTGAGGAAAACCCCATTTTTTTAATGCCTCTAACTTTTTTGTCTTTTAACTTACAGAGCTAAATTTCGGTAGGTAACCTACCTATAATAATATAAACATGTATCCCAAATTTGGTTGCCCTTACTTTGTTATTTCCGGAGATTTTTTTCGAAAGAAAACACAAAATTTTCCGGGACAACCTGGGCCGTTTATCCTGCCTAACGAGCTTATTCAAGCCACTTGCAAAAAGAAGGTATTCACCAAATTTTATCAAAATCGGCCCTTTATTCTTTAAGTTATCGGTGTGATACACACACACATATATATATATATATATATATATATATATATATATATATATATATATATATATATATATATATATATATATATATATATATATAAGTTCTAGGGGGCCTAATTAGCGCTCATCTGAAGAATTTTTTTCAAAATTCAAAAGTCGGGATCTCCTGATTAGTGATCATTGTTAAGAAAATTCACTAAAAACTAAACTATATATACTAATTTAGATCTCTAAGTAAAGAGGAAAGATGTTACAGACATTCAATGAAAAAAAAAATGGTTCCGCTTGAAGTCACAGGAATTTGCAGGACCAAATTATGTGTTAAACAAAATCTATTAAATATTAGTGACAAATATTATTTCTCTTGGTGCAATATAATGTAATGAAAATTCTTTAGCATAACGCACTTGCTGCGTCCAGGCTTTTCATTTATTTATTTATGAGATAATTTAATTCTAAAATATTGACATATCCGTGACATCGTATGGTTCTCCTTAATAATATTTACAACTTAATAAAGTGCGTGAGGTTATCGCTAAAGTATTCTATTGGATAAAGAGACATTCCTCGGTAGCAGGAAAGGAATATATCTGGCTAATTAAAATATCTCATGTGCAATTAACTCTCGCCTTAGATTCCAGCCAGAACAAATACTACAAATAACATAAACAAACAACGTGTCAAAGGTTGAGTTTATAATTATTATTTTATATACAACCCTGGAGATAGAGCGTTTATGATACAAATATATACATGAACTTGTAAAAACACCAAGCAGAAATAGCTTCTAATATTTCATTGCTCAAACTCTTCCTTTGATTCTACACACATTATGGAGACACCTTCCTATATTTACCATCTTCTAATTATATCGCGGCTTCCTGCATATTAGAAGTAAAGATGTCGCAGTCGGTAATTCAAAAAGGTCACCAATAAATAAAGAAGCCGCTACTTAGAACATCCCACTAAACACGTTGAAGTATCAAAACAAAAATATAAATGTACTTAAAATTAAGTATAGACGCCGCATGTGTTTTATAGTAGCGAATTTTCATTAAAATAACACAAAAATTATAGTTTGGAAAAAATGTATGTTCAAATTTGTTGGTTTGATGAAATTTAGAACGGATGTTGCTTTTATAAAAGCTTTGTTACATACCAAAATTGAGTTTTCAGAAAATCAAATTATTAAAATTTGAATTTTTTTAAAATGCGTGTTAATAACGCATGTGCTGCGTCCTATGTTTTACTACTGGTATCTTATTTTTTAAGTCACGCTGTATAATTAAGGTAGATAAATATAATATACTATAAATATACTATACTTCTTGCATTACATGTTCTACATAACTCGGATTCGTTTCAAAATCGTTGTATAAAATATTTCAATTTTGACGTTTCAAATAAGACCGGAAAATGACAGAAAAAAAAACACTGACGCGGACTTTGAAAAGATGCTTTTTTCACATTTTGCAGCAATATTTCCTTTAAACCCTGTCTACTCTGCACAACACCCATATTCGCCCCAGGTCCCGTAACTTTCTTGCGGGGTCGCTCTCAAGAAATTTGTCTTGTGCTTTGAAGGTGGTTGTATACATGCACAAGGGGAAAGACAACCCCCCCGTGTTTTTAGGCGGGGGAGTCAGAAACCCTCTTTGTCCTAAGGGTGCTTCTTCCTCTTATGCATGCATTCAAGCACCCTCAATGCATGAACCACATAATTATTTTTTTAGTTATAGTTTTTTCTAGTATGTATTTTTTTTTTGAGTATATTTCCGGTATCATATTCTTTGTTTGAGTTTTGTGTCCAAATGACTGTATAAATATTTATGTTAGAGTTCATGTTTTTGCTTGCCCTTCTTTACCTTATTTTGACTGTCCCTAATTAAATGATATTATTTTATATAACTTTTAATGCAAGCCTAAATCACTAAATCATTTATTATTCTTATGAACATTCACTACCATAACGCACTTGCTGCGTCCCGAACTTTTTTTTCTATAAATTTTATATGGTATTATTAGGAATTGGTTCACCATAAAGATACGTACATATTCGCTACTGGGACTTTTCATAGCTTCAGACATCACAGACTGAGTCGCTATAATAAGCGTTTCAAACACAAGGTAAAACAATAGGAGGACATTATGAACTCTATCTGATGCCATACAAAATTACAAATTACCATTCCCTTTTACTGGTTTTACTATAAATCAGTATATTTATTAATATTATAGTCTACGTTTCTAATTGTTGCGAGAATGCATCTACCCTTACATACTTTGTCCCTATATTGGGGTAGAAATGGGCCAGGGCTAACAATTTACTAAATTGTTAGTTAGTTGTATACAGTCTCTCTTTTTTTAACACTTCCACCACTCACGTCCACCACTCACTTAGTGTTAATAATATTAATAAATATAATAATTATTATATTAACAAATTGAAATACTTAAATAACTTAAATACGTGGGTCAGACCAAGAGAAACATAGTCACCAGATTTCGTGAACATCTCGCACATTTACGATATGGTACGGTTGACAAATCATGTGTGGCACAACATATATGGGAGAATAATTGACAAAGAAAATTTGAAACTTGTTAAAAATGTTATGCTTGATGCTTTTGAAAGTGTTTATATATAAAGGTCGATTACGAACAAAACGTCACTGAATCGTGTGGCACCTTTAATTTCAAGCACTTTATTTTCACTTTGCATTTGACCAGCTAAACACTCCTAATTTGTCTGGCAGAATAATAAATTATTGTCAATAACTCGGCCGGTCTATACATATACTAGGCTTTACGTTTAGTTCTCGACTTAAAAATCCCCTTTCGTTTTCTTTGTATCTAAGAAGTCAATATAAATACTTGTTTTTACGTAAAATAATAAATCAATATAAATACTTGTTTTTATGTAGAATTTTAGTTAAATTATTAATCCTTTGTTAAAGTTAACATTGTGTGGTAAACAGTCGTTTGGTTTTTTTAAAAGATGAGCGACTGTTATTGGCCTGTTCTCCAGATGTGCCTGTCGGCGCTCTTCATGGGCTCCAATATTCACATAGTGAAATTCTTATATCAAAAAGAACGTGTAGCTTCCTTAAATATTTCGGTACCTTTCATTTTAAGCCCATTAACACTAAATTTCATAAAAGCTCATAGATTTGTCAACCAGGAGATTAAAGTAGTTCTTCGACCTCGTCCGTTCAATATTGACACAATAAACAAACGATGGGTCGCCGACTACAATTTTTACTTCGGATTAGTTCGTCTACCTAGGTGCGATATAAATACACGGTAGCTGTTGATTTAATTTTAGAATTTTTCATCCTCTGATGACGCTGACGTTGTCGGAGAAACGATCGTAAGGTCTTTAAAATAAGTGTTGTGGTGATTTGAGATCTCCAAGTGTATTTATCAATGCTCATCGCAGGTTCCAGTTTTCACATATTGTAGTCATTATAAAATTACATAATAACTACTGAGAAAAACAAACTGATCCCGCGTACGGTGGTATTTTACAGTAGATTTGAAGGTGATAAGCTATACACTATTATTGATCTTGCTAATAATTATAAACTGGTCCTGTATGTATATTGAAAGATAGTGTACGCCATGCGCACCTGTGAGTATGTCAAAGAGATCGTGTTGGTGCAACGGGCGTACTAATACTAATACTAATACGTAACGTAAATCCGTAGTAGTCAGGTTATTTACACCGGGGAGACAGAGCCACGGACGTGTGCCTGAAGCTGACAACGTGTAACCATCGATGCATAGTAAAATCACCCAAATGCAATCACCTCTCCCTTGCTGTCCCCTATAGGTCCGTCTGCCTTGCTATGTGTAATGTGTAGTTGTGTTCCGGTTTGCCTCACTTAACCGAACCCGGGGTGCGTCCGACTACATTATTACAAAAGCTATAACAAACGTTACCAATTATCCAATACAGATGTAACGAAATTTGTACTGATAAGTAAACTAGGATACTATTAGTAAATTTTCCTTAAAAAAATCCACTAGTGAGAAGATCTCCACTTTTGAATTTTGAACAAATTTCTTCAAATGAGGGCGAACTAGGACCCATAGAATACATCTGGGATCAGTTTCAATTTTTATATGTTTATATATAAGTTGTTGACGATAGTCAACACACATGTATAATACGTAGTTCTTGTTTCCTTTGTCTATAGAGGTCAGCATCGCTCGGGCATCTTCTTAAGGTGGCACCCCTACCTTAGAGGTGCAAGGCGCGGGCGATTCATTAGGCATTTAACCATTAAGTGAGAATAACTGAATCAGTTAAGACGTCTTTAGTCTATACGTTATACAATTCATTATACAAATATACAAGGGTGGTTAAGAACACTAACACTCTCGGATTACTTAATAAAGTTTTTTTATAACTATTACTTTGTATGTACAAACACTATTTACACTTAACCCTATGACTACGTGATATGGGAGTGAATTACAGTTGCTTACTTTGTATTTTGTATAAAGGATAAATGTGTATGTATATGTATATTTTTATAATGAATTGTATAACGTATAAAGACTAAAGACGTCTTAACTGATTCAGTTATTCTCACTTAATGGTTAAATGCCTAATGAATCGCCCGCGCCTAGCACCCCTAAGGGAGGGGGCCACCTTAAGAAGATGCCCGAGCGATGCTGACCTCTATAGAGAAAGGAAACATGAACTACGTATTATACATGTGTGTTGACTATATCACACATTCAGTGTTGCTCGTCAACAAAGTATATGAGGATAGATTGGAACCTGTACAATTTGGAGAACCCAATTCATCTCAATACAGTTGATCTTGACGATGTCGTTTCGATAACAAAGTTAGCGTCATCAGAGGGATGAATACAGTTTATTCATCCCTTTGATGACGTTAACTTTGTTAGTCAGGTCAAATAACTACATTGTGATCAATTGGGTTCTTTAAGATGTACCTATATATGAGTATATAGCCGAAAAAACTTTCAACAAAATTTTCTTCTGGTTATCTAAGCTATATCGGGAAAATACATTTAGATTTGTGAAACTTCCGGTTATACCGGAAGTAGCTATCAACTTATTTATTTCAAATGGAATGCTATACTTTTTATTATATTTTTGGACAGAGATTGAAAAATAAATGTGACTTTGTATAGCATTCCTTATAGCCATCTTTGATATTTGTGAAAATAGTACGACTCTTTTTTTAGCTCAGATTTGTATGTCACTTGTGTGTGTGTGTGTGTGTGTGTGTTTTCGGAGAAAGAGATGGCATTGGAAGGTTATCCATCAGCCACAAACTTTTATAATTGTTAGTTCGTTTACTTAGTTCAGACTTGCAGCAGGAAAAAGAGAGAAAAAAAGGTGGAACGAGATCCTTAGATGTTGATTACAAATTGATTTAAAAATTATATAGTAACTTTTTTTCTTTTGTGAATTTTCTTTAAGAAAAAATCAGTAATGATGAGATCCCGACTATTGGATTTTGAAAAAATGTCTTCAAATGAGCGCGAATTAGGGCCCCTAGAACCCATATCAGGGTCAGTTTCAATTTATATATATATATATATATATATATATATATATATATATATATATATATATATATATATATATATATATATATATATATATATATGTATGTATCCAACCGATAACTCAAAAAATATTGGGCCGATTTATATCAAATTTTCTGAGTACCTTCATTTTTCAAGTGGCTTGGATAACTTCGTTAGCCAGGCAAATCGGCACGGGTTTTCCTGAATCTTTTTTCTTTTCTTTCGGAAAAAAATTATATCTCCGGGAATGACACAGTAAGAGCAACCAAATTCGGTACGCCTGTCTGTATTATAAAGAGTGAACCATGTACCAAAACGTCAAAGTCGCCATTTGAAACGTCAAAATTGGCAACATTTAGGCAAAGAACTGAAACAAATACGGATGATGTAGAGAAAATGTGGCAAGAGGAGTGTTTTACAAGCCCTGAAGTATTAGTTTCAACCATCATTGTCCTTCATTTTATTAAATTATTTCCAGAAATTTCATTTCAAATAGACCCTTTTCTGATGCTTTGGCAGTAGTTTTAGATAAGTTTATGGTTTAACGGTCTATAATTTTTAGCTAATTTTCGTAGAAAAAATTCGTTAATGGGGAAAACGCAACTTTTGAATTTTAAAAACATTTATTCAAATGAGCCCAAACTAGGCCTCCTATTTGGGTTTCCAGGCTTAGTTTAAATTTTTATCTATTTACATATATACAGGGTGACGCATTTCTACGGTAAAGCTCAATATAATTATTGTTATTATACAAGATACGAGAAAAAGTTGTATACGTTAATTATAGGGTGTCTTCAGCTACATTCTATAAAAGTATTGTGACAATCACAGGCTGGCCCATAAGTCGTTGGTGATACCTACAATTTTTTTTCGAACACCCTTATATTATTGCGTTTTTTAATTTTTTATCGAAATAAGATGCATGTTTGTAAGAAAAAAAGTCGGGACGCAGTAAATTTTTATTAAATGCTTCAAATTTTAATAACTCAATTTACTATTAACCTAAGGTTTGTTGGCTAGGAAACCAGTTTTCTCGGAAACATTTTAAGTTTATCTTCGGAAAATTTTCGTACATTTTCAAATAATAAGTTATTTGATCAAATATGGTACATTGTCTCTACTATATAGGGTACCGGTAACCAGATTGATGACTGCTTGCATTAGAGAGACATATTTGCTATTAAAAACATTTTTATGAAAATTCACTACCATAACGCATTTGCTGCATCCCGACTTTTTTTTCTTTTATACATATACATTCGTACACACATGTCTAATATATGTTTGTTGACAATTACTGTTTGCAGACCAAGTAAATGAGTAATATGTTAGTTCAAATGTATGATGTGTGCTGAGTTTTGGGTTTTGCTGCCTTAAATTCGAAATATCAATAGACGACATTCAATTCTTTGAAACAGTTAAAGAATAATTTATCATGATTGTACAGGGTGGATTTCTTTTGGGTTACAACATACCTAACTTTAAAGTGGCATATCTTCTGTTTTTCAAAAGGAATAGATAGCTGGATAGGGCGGGAAAGCTGTTTAATTAAGCCTAAGAGAATATTTTGAAACCTAGACGAAAACGAGGTATACGTACCCTGATGAAAAATTAATAAAAATTTGCTAGGTAGAAGAGGTGGGACAAGAAATAGGCTTACTAAGTGAAGATTGGAACCGATGATGAGCACTGATAAGTACACTTGGTGAACCCAAATCACCACAAGACATCTGTTTAAAGAGCTGACGATCGATTCACTAACAAAGTTAGCATCATCAGATAAATTCTGATGATAAAGGATGTATCATCCTCTGACGACACTTGTTAGTGAAACGATCGTCAGGTCTTTAAAATATGAGTTTGGTGATTGGGTTCTACAAGTGTACTTATAAGAAATGGGCTTGCTGAAACAAATTAGGACGAAGCAAAGTTTCTTTTGGACGAGATAATAACACTTGTGAGGCCAGAGAAGTAGTCCCTACATCTGTATTTATAATAACATTCTAACAACATTAATTGGAGGCAATATAATCGAAATAAAGGAAAGAGGCAAACGCAGAGGAAAACGTGGCTCAGTTTGTGAATTCAAGAAACCACTAAATGAAAAGAGCTGCTGTATGCTGGGGACAGTCAACAGTCATGCTTGCGACAAACAAGGTGTCGCTTTACGACTGTGATGGTGACATAGCCTATATGAGAAAATGCGTTAAGATACAAACAGTAACAAATATCATAAGTGTATACCTAGTTTTAATGACAATAGAAAAATGTAAATCAACCAAAGCAAAAACTATCTCTGGCAAGGCCTACTGAGATTCTCTGATAGATATGATTTGCAATTTCACAAACTTATTATTATTATTTAGAGAAAAACGGTTACATTATAAATTATTTGATTTACCAACGTTAAAAACAATTCCAACTGTGGGAGAGTTATTCAAACAATAATAAACTGATTAGGTAAATAAATCATGTCAAACAAATAATGATCCATTCTCATTCTCGACATCAATAACTCAAACACAAATGGCCACAAGCAAATCACAGTAAATTTATTTCACCTGTTGGGGCATTTTTAATGAATACAAGGATCTCCAAAACTTGAACACAAACTCGCAGTGGATAAACAATATTTCACATGGTTTAGAAACATCAACAAATAAAAATACATAACCAAGAAACATGGTAAACTTACAAGACTAAACAAATCCGTCCGGCGTCCTATTCACTTAAACATAACGACAGACACACTGAGAATCCGAAAACTGTCACCCACGCACACGGACATTGAAAATTAACACATTTCACACAGAAAATTAAATAAACTCACACCGAAACTGACATTCACTTTCGATACGAGAGAGCGGCCATATGCGTTCCGCCGTTTAGAATAGAAGCGTCCTACGGTCTCGACTGTACAAGTCGATACCTGAGGCGGCGCCATCTAGCGGCGGGTAGTACGCCAATGATCAGCTATAGAGTGAACTGAAGAACTAAGGCACATATTGACGTGCAAAAAAATTTGTAAAGATATTTGGGTATACAAATTCTTACTAATTAATATTGAAATCAGTTGACTTTAACAATAAATGGGACTTATTTGGAAATTCCGCAATGAGTTCGAAAAATAACAGAGATAGGTATTTGAATTTTATGTAAATAAGATTATTTAATTTTTTGCTCAATTCCAATGCGATTATCAAAATCTAGGCGTTTGTAAGAAATAATTTAAGAAAAATAGTATCTAGCTAATATATTTAATGTTTCATTTATTGTTTTTGCGTTCATCCATTAAATAATTATTATTCATCACTATGTAATTTTTAGTTGCATAATAAAAAAATAGTAAACTGAAAATTCTACAATCATCGATACGTGATAGTGGCAAATTTTCATAAAACAAACTAGCTTTTTAGTTAATTAGTTAACAAGTTATAAAAAATCCTCAAGCAGCCAGGGCGTTACGGTAGCGGATTTTCGTAAAAACGTTTTCCGACCAAGATTTATTAAAAAATTGAAAGAAATTTCCATTCAACTTTAGGAGTAAAAATGTTTGGACCAAAAAGTAAAAAAAGTGCGGACGCAGCAAATGTGTTATGGTAGCTAATAAGAATGGGTTTCCATAAAAAAATGTTCGTCAAATAATTAATAATGTTGGAATAATCATAATAAAAAGATTTTGATGCGTAACGAACCGATTTTTTAAAATAAAACTATAGCTATAGAGGATAAAAACGAGATACTTGTAGGTACTATAGTCTCTGTAGAGGAAACGCGTGTTATAAATTTCATTAAAATAATAAAACTTTTACGGAAAAAATTTTTTCTGGGAAAAAATGATCATACGGGGTTGCCTAACGCACTTATTTAAGCTATTTACAAAACGAAGGTAACCGAATTTAAACGTGTCAGATCTTTTGCCTTGCTCATCGCTTCGATGATTTCGGTTTAGCCAACCCTATAGCAACGTTTGAAAAAGAAGTTTTTTAAAATACAAGCTTGTATCACCCAAGCTCATAATGTTATTTTTATAAAATTTATTAGCCGTGCTGCTCTTACAAGGGTTTCGTTATGTTTTGTGTATGTGTGATTTTGTTTCTTTAACGTCGGCCTATTTCCGCGACTATGACCAATAACCGACGCCAGGGAGCAATTTCACCTCACTATCCTGTAAATTTTGACGAACCCACGCCTTTCTGTAAGGAAGGTGGGGATCTTTAACGTGCCCAGCATCAAATGGACACGGGACCGACGGCTTTACGCCCCTCCGAAGGGCGGAACGTGCAGACATTCAACTTGCTCAAATACAATGCCAGAACCTCGGCTGATGTCAACGTTACAGTTTGTACGGAAAAAGTGAAAGGAGAACCCTGGGATAGAACCCAGTACCCTTCGGTTCAGAGGCACACGTTCTTGCGCCTGGACCCCGAGGCTCTACATATGTTTTAATATGATGATTCTTACTTAATGGCGAACTGACTTACTAAGACTTTTATTATTATTATTATTATTATTATTATTATAATATATATATATATATATATATATATATATATATATATATATATATATATATATATATATATATATGAAAACATTATATTAATGTTATTTAACTAAAATAATTACGGTAAAGAAATTTTAGAGTCCAAGCGAGAACAAAATCTGGCGCTAATGGCAATACAGTCTCTCACTTAAAATTAGGCATATCTACGTTTGTTAAGCGTCCAAGCCTATCGAGCTTAATTTAAAAGCAGCTTGCTTTCGACGTCGACCGGTTTTCAGTGTAGTATTGGACAAAAGCTAGATTCCTACACTTTCCTACACTCGCGATTGGGAAATAGGCGCGAAAAGTATTCCTATTGGTTTATTTAAAGTAATATCGTAAAACTGTTGTTTTTATTAGATTTTATAAATGAATTCTACTAATTTTTGTGTGCACACAGGCACGATCTAAATGTCTTCCCTACTTTTAAGTTTGTGTAGCCGCAATGTTAATTAAGAGCGTCTCTTTATTATACTTGCTTATCTTGTGCTTATGAATGTAATGTAAAAATAAAAAGCCTGGACGCAGCAAGTGCGTTTACAAAAGGTAGGTACATGCCAAATTTTATCAAAATCGGCCCATTATTTTGTGATTTGTCGGTGTGATACATACATACATACATACATACATACATACATACATACATACATACATATATATATATATATATATATATATATATATATATATATATATATATATATATATATATATATATATATATATATATATATATATATATATACATATAAAAATTGAAACAGACCCCGGATATGGGTTATAGGGGTCCTAGTTCGCGCTCATTTGCAAAAATGGTTTCAAAATTCAAAAGTTTGTTAATTTTTTCTAAGAAAATTCACCAAGACGGAGTGAAACATCAAGCGGATTTATTTACTTTAGTGCTGTATTCGATATTATGTGCAAAAGACATTAGAGGCGACAATGTGGAATGTTTTCGGTTAATTTACAGTTTATTGTAAGGAGGGTTTTTACTTTTTTTTTCAGAAACATGCTGAGAATCCCCCTTGAATGCGCAAGCCACAAGACAAATTTGGTGCAAACAACCCCTAAAAAACTTAAGGGACCAAGAATGAATAGGGTTGATGGGCGGGGAGGAAATCTGAGCGGAAAATGTAAAAGAAAAAACATTTTATCGGACTTTGAACAGATGCGTTTTTCATACCTTGCAGCAATATCTCCTTTAAGCCCTGTCTGCCCCGCACAACACCCATATTTGCCCAGATCCAGTAGCTTTCTTGGGGGTTGCACCCAAGAAATTTTTCTTGTGCTGTCTGCTTTGAAGGTAGTTTTATGTATGCACAAGTGAAAGGAGAAGCCTTCGTGGTTTTGGGTGAGCGGGCAGAAACCCTCTTCGTCCTGGGGGTTCTTCTTCCCCTTCTGCGTGCATACAATCACCCTCAATGCATGAACCACAGGTATCTTTTTATGTTCCGCTTTCTAGTGCATTTTTTGGTTGCGTATATTTCCTGTTTATCAACTGTTAATAAGGCTATAAATCACTATAATATATTATTCTTTTGAAAATTAACTACAGTAACGCACTTGCTGCGTCCAGAACATTGTATTATACCATAAACCTACCTACCAAATTTGGTTACCATAGCTTTTTTATTTTTTAAGATAAAAATTTTGTTCGAAAGAAAACTCATTTTTTTTCCAAAAACCAAGTCCGATATCCTGGCTAATAAACTTATCCAAGCCACCGACCAAAGTACATGCCAAATCGGCCCATTATTTTTTCAGTTATCCGTGTGATATATATATATATATATATATATATATATATATATATATATATATATATATATATATATATATATATATATATATATAAACACATAAAAGCTGAAACTGACTACGGATCTCCCCACTATTGATTTTTTTCTACGAAGATTCACTAAAAGGCAAACACTAGAATATCAAGTATAACTTTTCCAGATGGCAGCTAGATAAAAAGGTAGGTATTTAAGTTAATCATTAACTTCTGCACTTGGGAATTTTCTCCTTTATAATTAATCTGGGAATCCCACAAGGCACAAATCACAAAAACAGTCCCTTTTGTAATTATTGGCAAGAGGCAAACTCAATTTACCTTAGCTTAGTTCACATTTTATTTTAGGAAATATTTTTGGTTGCTGTAATTGTCTTGTAATGCATTACAATTTGGTGAAACTAACTAGCAATGAACTAGAAAAGTAGAAAAGCTTTGATGCTCTTTAAAAGCTTCTAAATATTTTATATTATGTAGACGAAATGGAGGTAGTAGGTACATGAAACAGTTATTTAGCGTGTTCCATTTAAGTTGAACGATTACAATTTAAATTCTTTCTGGTTGTTTTCGTGTGTCAGGAAATACCACAACATATTGGAAAGTGTTAAAGTTTTATTTCCTTTCCCTCCAGAGGGCAACTGGAGTTGTTGAAGTTTTATATGTTCTGCGAAAGTGGAAGCCGAGTTATAGAAAACTTTATACCATACACCTGCAGCATTACTTATACAACATTAATGCCATTGATAAATGTTGTTCTCAGCTTTCCGTTACATGCACATTCTAAAATAATGACAACATAGGAAATTGTACCAAGATTAGAATATTATGCACAATGGCTTTTTTTGTTGGTGAATTTGCTTAAAAAGAAAATTCACAAATGAGGAGATCCCGACTTTTGAATTTTGAAAAACTTTCTTCAAATGAGCGCTAATTAGGCCCCCTAGAACACATATGGGGTCAGTTTCGATTTTTATATGTATATATATATATATATATATATATATATATATATATATATATATATATATATATATATATATATATATATGGATATGTATCACACCGATAAGTAAAAAAATTATAGGCCGATTTTGATTAAATTTGGGATATACCTTCCTTTTGCAAGTGGCTCGGATAAGTTCGTTATCCAGGAAAATCCGCCTAGCTTTTCTCGGAAAATTTTGTATTTTCTTTCAAAAAAAAATTTCGCCGGAAATAACAAAGTAAGGGAAACTAAATTTGGTTCACCGATTTACACAATTATAGGTAAATTACCTACAAAAATTTAGCTCTGTAGGTCAAAAGATACAAAAGTGATAGGCATTTAAAGGAAAATAAATTGGGGTTTTCCTCAAAACGTCAAGTCACGATTTAAAACGTCAAAATTGGCAACATCTAGGCAAAGAACTTGAATCTAATACAAGCCATGGAAAGAAAATGTCGCAAGAAGAATGTTTTGCAAACCCTGGAGTTTTAGTTTCAACCGTCATTGTCCTTTATTTTACTAAAATGTTTCCAGAAAATTCATTTCAAATAGGCCCTTTCTCTGATGCTTGGCAGTAGTCTTAGCTATAGAGTTTATCGTTTAATGGTATATAATTTTGGTCGACAATTCGTAAAAAATCAATAAAGCTCAATATATCCGTTATTATACAAGATGTGAAAAAATTTGCATACATTAATTATAGGGTGTCTTGAGCTACATTTCAAAAAACATTTCTACAATCACAGAGAAAAAGAAATGAAATATTTTTTTAAGATGTGGCTCAAGACACCCTATAATTATTGTATACAATTTGTTTCATATCTTGTATAATAACGGATCTAGCTTTATTGATTTTTTACGAAAATTCTACAAAAATTATATACCATTTAATGATAAACTATATAGCTAAGACTACTGCCAAGCATCACAAAAAGGGTTTATTTGAAATGAATTTTCTGGAAACATTTTATTAAAATGAAGGACAATGGCGGTTGAAACTAAAGCTCCAGGGTTTGTAAAACATTCTTCTTGAGACATTTTCTTTCCAGCGCATAAGTCGTTCGTGATACAAATTTTGTTTTTTTCTTTAGTCGAAGATGCCTTATGTTATTGCATTTTTGCATTTTTCATCGAAATATAATGCATGTGTGTAAGAAAAGAAATTCTGGACGCAACAAGTGCGTTACGGTAGCGAATTTTGATCAAATGCTTCATATTTGAATAGCTCAATTTGCTATTAACCTATAAGGTTGAACTAAAAACAAGTTTGTTGGGAACACTTTAAGTTTACTTTCGGAAATTTTTGTACATTTTCAAACAATAAAGTTATTTTGATGTAACATGGCATATTGTTTTTACTATATAGGTTATACTGGTAACCAAATTGTTGATGCTTACTTTCTTAAAAAACACACATATATGCTATTAAAAACATTTTAATGAAAATTCACTACCATAACGCACTTGCTGCGTCCAGACTTTTATATTGATACTTAACTCTTAGAAAAGGCTTCTGCTAGAATTCTTATTTTTAAAGCCACACAAATTAATAAAGGTAACTATAACTAGTTTATTTTAGGAAATTAAAAAAAAAATCACTAATAGAGAGGTATCGATGGTGAGACTTTGAAATTTTTTTTTAGAAATGTAACAAGAAGTTAAGAAGTGGTTTAACAGCAATAAACTCATGCAGTAATTAAAAGTTCGGGACGGAGGAAGTGAGTTATGGTAGGGAATTTTCATAAAAATAATATATAATATATTAGTAATATATTCGACTTGCAAAACATCTATACTATCACTGATGA
The DNA here is from genome assembly GCA_964006375.1 of Tillus elongatus. Classification (NCBI taxonomy): domain Eukaryota; kingdom Metazoa; phylum Arthropoda; class Insecta; order Coleoptera; family Cleridae; genus Tillus; species Tillus elongatus. The sequence continues at coordinate 664,900 of OZ023263.1, read as the reverse complement.
ATTTAATCAGCACTAATGTGCTTCGATAGAGGGCTGATAGAGGATCTACAGTTTTCCATTTATCCATTTATATATGCACAGTAACACTATACAATTCACAATCTAAAATATAATCTACTTCATACGACTTCTGTCTGATCAAACATATGAAGACCTGACTGATGTCCGCGTTTCCTGTTTTAAGTGAATTTTTATTTTAAAAAATTCACTAATAGAGAGGTATCGATGGTGAGACTTTGCAATTTTTTTTTCAAATGAGCGCGAACTAAGACCCCTAGAACCCATATCCGGGGTCAGTTTCAATTTTTATATGTTTATATATATATATATATATATATATATATATATATATATATATATATATATATATATATATATATATATATATATATATATATATATATATATATATATATATATATATATATATATATATATATATATATATATATATATATATATATATATATATATAGTCCGAAACTGACCTCGGATTCGGGTTCCAGGGGTCCCAAATAACGCTCATTTGAAGCAATTTTTTCAAAATTCAAAAGCCGCGATCTGCTCATGAATGGATTTTTTAAAGAAAATTCCGTAACACGTATATTGAAAATACTATAAGGAAATTAAATAAGATTAGGTTTATTGTTTGTGTTATTAGTTGGACGTAGGTAGACTGTGGGTTGCACTTTAAACTCGAGTACATAAATGCCAAAGCTACAGTTCTCAGCAGACACTCGAAAAATCAACAAACTACCACCAGGTTCCGGAGAGAAGGATTAATAATGATCAAATGGATCTAGTACTGCAAACACTGCACGCTTACGCTCTCTCAACAAATAGTTTAGTTTTTTGCAAAGATATTTAGTGAATTTCCTGGCTTCCCGGTGACCTATCGATATATTGCTGCTTTTAGTTTACATTCCTGAATTGATGTGAATGATCTAGGTTAATATTGACCGAGGTTTATGGAAACATTACAACCCAGGGCTGAGTACAGTCGATGTTGTTCTCATATTGAACTATTATACAGTGCGTTTCAAAATTGCGGAATACGTTCATTTTCTCTGTTATCTGCAATTTGTAAGCGAAATGTTGAGAGGGGTCAACTTAGCTTTTTAAAATGTTAGTTTTTTACGTAAGAATCTTTCTCTCGACCCCTACAATTTTTTTACAGAGAGAGAAGGTTGTGATAACTTTTTTAAAAGCACAATTTACTATTTATTCAGCACCATATAAAAATTTAATTTTGTTAAATGGTGCTCACAAAATATATGACTTTCGCAAAGCAAGGAACAAATTCAATGGAAACTAAGTTTTTAGGCGACTTAAAATCACCGAATATGACGTTTCAAATTGTCACTGTAATGTTTTAAAAAAAAACGTAAAAATGTCTTCTTTATATTTGCTAATCTTTTGCACCAAAAAAACGTAATCTTCGTCTACAATATTTAATACATTGTTTGAAGCACATATAATATTTTGATCTTCTGACCTTCTTTGACCTCCAGTGGGCATACCAATTTTTCGTCTTTCAATGTATATAACCTTTTTCTTCTAGCGTGTGCCTAGACAACTAGCGTCGCTAGTTGTGAAATTAATATTAACAGTGAGGTTACACAATAAAGATTGGTTTTGCAAGTGATAATATGTTGAATATATTGTTGTAAAAATGCCTAAATCTGAAAGAAATTGTTGTGCTGTGAACTGTTATAGTACTGACAAACCGTCTGATAGCAGAAACATCAGCCTATAGAAGTACACTTAGAGAACCCAAATTACCACAACACATCTTTTCAATGACCACTAACAAAGTTAGCATCATCAGAGGATGAAAAATTCTAGAATAGGAGAACTGAAATGTTTCATTCTCTGATGACACTAACTTTGTTAGTGAAACGATCATCAGGTCTTTAAAAAGATGTGTTGTGGTGATTTGGGTTCTCCAAGTGTACTTATTAGTGCTCATCACAAGTTCCAATCTATACTTAAGAGTTAATCAGCTTATATTATAAAATTTCGGGACGCAGCAAGTGCGATATAGTAGCGAATTTTCATAAGAATTGTACACTATTATAATAATAGTATAATATTATACTAATAGTATAATAATTATACGGCATATTAGTACAGTTAATATTTTAAACTTACACAGACCTTGAAGATCCTAGTGCGCGCACATCTGAAGAATTATTTCGAAAGTGTTTACCATCGATATCTCTCTATTATCAAAAAAATCTTGCGTTCTAACTCCTTTTGAGAAAAATGCCCAAAGCTCAATTTTCTATGAAGGTAAGGAACTAAATTTTGCTATATCTGTAGATAGTGTAAGTCTCTTTAAAAGAAGCTTGTATTACAAATTTCATTAAAGTTATACAAAAGATTCCCAGAAGGAAACTTAATTCATATTTAGAAAAGTAGAGTATCTGCCAAATTATGAACGTAGCAGTTATTTTTCCTTATTAATCGCCAGTATGATTTCGTTTTGGTCAACCAAATCAAACCGGTTTTTTCAATATCAACAATAACAAAATTATAATTTCAGACTCAAAGGTGACAAACTTATTTAGGCGTTTTAAACAAAAAGAGATCTTGGTCAAAACGTATGAAATCTGTGCACTATTGTTTCTTCAAATGTTAAAATAACACAGGAAAAAACATACATTCATCGAGCTGGATTCGATCGCGTAACCGTCCGCGTAGGAGGCAAGCAATTCAATTCAATTTGTTTTGAATTGCTTACCTCCTAAGCAGAAAGTTACGTGATCGAATCTAGGTCGATGTATGTTAGGAGGCAAGCGCGAGGCCCCCTGCGCCATCTAGGCCATATAACGTTTTATTTGCGTGATACTTTAAATCGGCTTCATGCCCGGGATATTATATTTTAAGTATACGTAACAATTATTAATTACCGAATTAGTAGAATTACCATTGAAACACATCCCACGACTGTTTCGGTCTTATATGATATCTTATGTTTAAGGTTAAAGATAAAAGAAACTATGTTAGAATCATTTTTATAGAGACTTGGCTTTATTTTCTTTAAATTTCTGCTATATTATGCGACAGTATAATATATCTATGCTGCGCTAAAACTGTATTTGGGGCCGTTAATAAAGATACGAATATAGTGTATTTTAATAATTGATTGAATCCCCCAGTTACATAAAAATCAATTGGCAGAATTTTTAACTTCACGTCGTGTGTCATTTTTCATAATTGCGGCCGAGATTTAACGATTGTTGGTTCGGGTAGTATGTTTTCTGCCTGGTATATATTTAGTGTGGTTACCGTTGATGTATGGTTTATACCTGTTGTATGAATTATTCTATAGGTGGCAGTTAACTACTCTGTCTGTCAGACATGGGACTTTAACCACTAAGTCGTTTCATTGCATGTCTTTGGGATTTTATTTTTAATTTGGAAAAAACTCTAAATATTGTGTACCAAATTACTTAAAAGTCACAACATAGGTTTATTTGCACTATTTCTAGACACATGTAAAGTTTCATTCCAGTTACTCTTCCGGTCTTCCAGTCCAATGCCTGACAGACAGAGTAGTTAACTGCCACGCGTAGATTGATTCATACAACAGGTATAAACCATATATCAACGGTAACGAAACAAAATAAATAACAGGCATAAAACATACTACCCGAACCAACAATCGTGATGTCTCGACCGCAAATATCGCAAATAACAGACGACATGAAATTAAAAATTTGCCGAGTAATAGTTATTTAACTGGGGTAAAATAAATTTTTAAAATACACTATATTTGTGGCTCGATGAACGGTCCAAAATAGAGTATTAGAGTGAAAGTGTAGTATAATATAGTAGAAATGTCAACAAAATTTATAAAAAAGATTTTAGAATAGTTTCTTTGTTATCTTTAAACTTAAACATAAGACGTCTTACAAGATCGAAACAATCGTTGAATGTGTTTCAATTGCAACTCCACTAATTCTTTAACTAATTGTTACGTATACTTTTAATATAATAAAATATATCCCGGGCATGAAGCAGGTATCAAGTATCAAGTAAACAAAAGGTTAGTTAGCGTAGCCTTAAATAAATCAGTGGTGGCGTGCTTCTCTTCTACGCAGAAGGTTGTGTGATAGATTCCGGCTCCATGAATGTATGGGTTGTTTTAGTTTTCTTTTGACACTTGGAGAAACAATAGTGTTCAGATTTCATACGTTTTGAACAAGATCTCATTTGTGTTTGAAACGCCTGAATAACTTTGTCATCTTGGTGTCTGAAATTATAATTTTCAACAGACATTTTGCTATTGTTGATATTGAAAAAAAAACGGTTTAATTAGGTTGACTAAAGCGAAATCATTCAGGCCATTAATAAGGAGAAATAACTGCTACGTTTATAATTTACCAGGTACTTTACTTTTCTAAATATCAATTATGTTTCCTTCTGGAAAGCTTTTGTATCTTTAATAAAATTTGTGATACAAGTTTATTTTAAAGAGACTTATGTTGTCTATAGATATAGCACATTTAATTTTTTTAGCTTCATAGAAAATTGAATTTTGGGCATTGTTCTCAAAAGGAGGTAGAACCCAAGATTTTTTGATAATAGTGAGATATCGATGGTAACATTTTCAAAAGAATTCTTCAAATGTGCGCGCGCGTACTAGGACCTCTAGAATTGATCTTCAACGTCTGTGTAAGTTTAAAGTATTAATTTTAGTAATGTGCCTTATAATAGTAGTCTACAATTCTTATAAAAAATCACTACTGTAACGCACTTCCGAAATGTTTTAATTATATAAATATGGGAGTTTTCTTTTCTGATTTTGTTACCTGTTTCCAGTATTGCAAAGGTAGAAGTAAAGAAGTACGGTTTTCTTTCCGGTTAAAAGCTTATTTTCACCACAGCAGCATCTTGCACTGTATAAGGCATATATAGGTTAACAGATAGAATACCTGGCCCTGTCCCAGAGACCACCTTAACCATTTTACATTCTCTGTGGATACGAGCTGTTTGCCTTATTAGAGGTTATTAATCTCTCATGGTCAATTGGATATCCGTACCTCTTCAATCGATACTATAATTGACATTGCTCCTCATAATTTGCTTCGCTAGTTCTTTTTATCGGCCCGTTTTATCCAAAAAGGCGACTGCCTTTAGTATTAAATTACATACTTGTCGAACAACTGGCTACGATCCCCGTTCTTTCCTAAAGCATCTAATTTTCGGAAGCCCTCCCGACAATTACAGTGGATATTATATGAGCTTATTTAGAAACTGCAATGTAAATTATATGTGTCAAAAAACTGGTAATTAGAGTTTCTGAATTTGAAACCACCTGGGAAATGTACCCAAAAGGCAATGTCGGCCGAGTATATTTGTCAATCAAGACCTTCGGAAAACAGCGACACTCGGATTAAGTTAGAGTATTTTGTTCGGATAGTTATATGCTGAAGATGTAGCAATTATAAATAAATAGTTTGACACAAGAAATAAAATCAAAATAAACACAGAAATAACAATGAATAAGAATTCTTCATTCTCTCTGCACCATTAGCTCCATAATGGAAATATTTCAAACTAGGAATCTTTAAGGAAAACTTTCTGCAGCAAAGGAATTTAATAACCGTGTCTGGAAATCGCCGAACGTGTAATTTACACATGGCTGATTTTTAATAACAATAGGAAATATGCGAAGTTCCTATATAACCAAGGAAATTCCTCAAATAAGGCGAGAAATGCAAGAAACTCTTTGTCAGTAATTACTACGTTCAGCTCTGTATGATATTTCTTGGAGAATTTATCACATAAGACGCAGAATAGGAAAATTTGAGTTCAAAGTGAAAGACTTGAAAGAGGTAGCTAGCTATATTCCTTTTCATACATTTTTCAGAGAGGAGGCGTGGATGATTCATATTTATAAGGATACCGCTGTGAATTAATTCGAGGTATATGGAGAGGAGACAGTCGTTTCGTGTAAAAGAATAATTCACTTTATAATTCCATCCAGGAGAGAGGTATTTATTTACCTGGAAAGCGACTTTAAACACATAAATGAGAAATTATAAAGGGCCCTACCTGTTTCCTTCAAAGCTCACAGTTATTGTGATGCGAAGTGAATAAACAATATTTAAAGACTTTATTCTAATGAATAGGCAACACCGTTCCTCAGGATTCCTACAATCTTATTTTATCTCATAGCCCAAAATTAAGTATGTATGTCTATATTAGATTTATGTTACACATACTATTCAGTGTATGTATAAAATTAACATAATATAAATTATTATAAAAATATCTTTTTAGCGAATTTTCATAGCAGAAAACGTTGATATAGAGGCAACGACGAAATTCTGAAAGAAATTCAAATGAGCGCAAGTTAATCCCTTGGAACCCGTCTCAGGACCTGTTAGTATCTGCGTAATGTATATATATATATATATATATATATATATATATATATATATATATATATATATATATATATATATATATATATTTGTGAGTGTGTGTGTGTCAAAAGTTCAAGAACGGTCTCATATTTCGTAAATTTACTACAGAGGTGTTACTGAGGATGCCTGATTTAACGGAGACATCGGTAATGTTGCCAAGTTTTTGAATAAAACACCTACCTTATTTTAATTGCAGTGAATTCAGCGCTCTGCTGTCACTGGAATCTCCATTTTATTTTATTTGGCTCATGAAATATGATAAGACAGTTTTCGTTCAGAAGTTCCGGAACGCTTGTATTGTAGAAAATTGTAACGATCTAGCAAACGCCGGCCTCGGCTTTAGCCCGAAAGCGACACACGTCATAGGAGCTACAGAGTCTCGTGGCAGTCTATAACGACGAAGGACCTACTAAATGAGCCCCGCGATTACGAAAGGATGTAACATTAGTTTAATAATTATAACGTCAAATTGACCTTTCATTCGTCGTTTAATTTAACTGTATTACTTTAGGTATTATATTTTTATTTCAAAGTTAACATAACGCAAATTATTACTTGTATTTCAGAAACCACTTAGTGTACAAAATTATGTATACTACAGCTAGGTTATTAAGGATGCCGGATTGAATAATATGATCGAAAATATTAGCACGCGCACGTTTTTAGTGAATTTTCGTAGAAAAAATTCACTGATGGGGAGATCCTGCCTTTTGAATTTTGAAAAAATTTCTTCAAATGAGCGCTAATTAGGCCCCCCAGAACACATATCCGGGGTCAGTTTCAATTTTTATATGTTTATATATATATATATATATATATATATATATATATATATATATATATATATATATATATATATATATATATATATATATATATATATATATATATATATATATATATATATATATATATATGTGTGTGTGTGTGTGTGTGTGTGTGTGTGTGTGTGTGTATCACACCAATAACTCAAAAAATAATGGGCGGATTCTGATAAAATCTGGCGCGTAGTTTCCTCTTGTAAATGGATTGGATAAGCTCGTTAGTCAGGAAAATCGAAAAAGGTTTTCCGGGAAAATTTTGAGTTTTTATTAAAAAAATGTATCTCAAAAAATAAAAAAGCTATGATAACCAAATTTGGTAGGTAGGTTTACGATATAAAAAGTAAACTGTATACCAAAATTTAGATTTCTATGTTACAAGAAAAAAAGTTATAATAAAATATTTGGTGCCAGATCATTTCTATGAAAATTCACTACCATAACGCACTTGCTGCGTCCAGGCTTTTCAGATGTATAGCAGCCGGGAGAGCAGAGCTGTCTCTCTCTCTCTCTCAACATCTGGGCAACGCGGTGGAGCTTATCTCCTGTGTCTCTCGACAACTGGGAGAGCCAGGTATAACGGCTGGGAGAGCGAAGCTCTCTCTCGACAACTGGGAGAGGACGCGGTGTAGCAGCGGGGAGAGCGGAGCTCTCTCTCGACAACTGGGAGAGCGAGGTATAGCAGCCGGGAGAGCGGAGCTCTCTCTCTCGACAACTGGGAGAGCCCGGCTCAGCTTTTCAAAATGTCACAAAAAAGCTTAGATTTTTCCATAAGGATTAACATGGGAAATACACGGTTTTTGCCACGAAACCGGCAGTTCTTCTCTACTTGCACTTTTGCTTCATGTTGTCATATTTTAAAATCTAAACAAAATAGTGATATTTAATTTAGAGGTCTCAGTAGCAGTGTGTGCTTAATTTATTGCAATAAAAATAAGCTGGTTGTCGCGTTGAAAAAAAGCAGAGTAACCTACATTATCTGAAAAACGGCAACTTAGGCAACATTGCCATCGCTTAAATTTAATCGGACATCCTCAGTGACTCTCTTATAGCAAAATAGACTGTTTTCCCAAGCGATTTCTGAAATATGTGGACTTTTGAACGACAACAGTGTGTTAAATTTCAATACAGACAAAGTAAGTATATGGTATTTTGATGTATCAGTAACAGTAAAACTGTAATTGAAAAGTTCGGGACGCAGCAAGTGCGTTATGGTAGTGAGTTGTTATTAAATGCTTCAAATTTGAATAACTCAATTTTCTATAAACTTAGAAAGTTGAATTTTGGTATGCAGTAAGGCAACACATTATATATATATATATATATATATATATATATATATATATATATATATATATATATATATATATATATATATATATATATATATATAGGATGAAACATTTACCAAAATTTAGGCCTGTAAGTTTAAAGACAAAAAATTTATAGGCATTCAAAGAAGACATAAATTGGGTTTTTCTCAAAACGTAAAAAGTCGCGTTTTGAAACGTCAAAATTGGCAACATTTGGGCAAAGAACCTGAAAGAAATACGGAATATGTAAAGAATGTTCTGCAATGCCTTAAGTTTCAGCTTCAACCATCATTGCCCTTCATTATAATATAATATTTCCAGAAAATTAATTTCAAATAGACACTTCCTCTGATGCTTTGGTAGTGGTTTTAGTTCAGTTTATGGTTTAACGGTCTATAATTTTTAGCTAATTTTCGTAGAAAAAATTCGTGAATGAGGAGACCGCGACTTTTAAATTCTAAGAAGCTTTCTTCAAATGAGCGCAAACTAGGCCCCCTAGAATCCAGATCCGGGTTTACTTTCTGTTTACATATATACAGGCTGACCCTTTTCTACGGTAAAGCTCAATATAATTGTTATTATGTAAGATACGAGAAAATTTTTTATGCGTTACTTATAGAGTATCTTGAGCTGTATCTTATAAAATTATTTTGGTAATTGCAGGATAGCCCGTAAATCGTTGGTGAAACAAATTTTTTTTAAACATTCGTTATTGCATATTTGCATTTTTAATCTAAATATGAAGCATGTTTGTAAAAAAATCGAGACACATTAAGTGCGTTTTGGTAGCGAATTTTCATTAAATGCCTTAAAATTCAATAACTCAATTAGCTATTAATCTAAGGTTCGTCGGCTGGGAGACGAGTTTTCACGGAAACATTTTAACTTTATTTCCGGAAAAGTTGTATACATTTTCAAACAAGTTATTGTGATAAAATATGTTACACTGTTTCTACTATATATAGGTTATACCGGTAACCACATTGATGCCTGCTTGCATTAAAGAGACATATTTGCTATTAGAAACATTTTTATGAAAATTCAATTCCATAGCGCATTTGCTGCGTCCAGTCTTTTCTAAACCTGACGATCGTATCGTTAACAAAGTTAGTGTCATCAGAGGATGACTAAACTAAGTCCACCTTAAACTTGATGCGAAATATGTGTTTTCTTAAAGACGGTGCACCGGTGTTGTGGTGGTTTGGGTTCTCTAATTGTACTTAACCCTGCATATCTTTCATTATGATTATTGGACTGAAGAAGTTACTTGAATCGTAATATTTTGATGTCAAGATTCTACTGCTGCTTGTGTACCATTACCTTGGATCACTCTGTATAATGAAGGTGTGGTGTAGCGAATTCAGTATACAGTCTAAAAATGTTAGCGAATATTTTGTTAGTTTGTTTCATTCCATAAAAGATAGACAAAGTTAAAATTAATTGAGTATAATTAGACTTTAGTGGAAATAATAATAAACATAACAATTTAATACGTTGATAATTGCTTCATCTGCAAGTTCGTTTGTGTAGAATCTCGCATAAAACAAGTACTAGGAAATCTTGCAGCATTTGCAAAGAGATTTGGCCATTATCTGCATTGCTGTTTGCCGTTTTGCCGTTGGACACACCGGAATAAATTATTTTAATTAACATGCAGCAGTTAGAGTGAAAGAGTAACACAATTGGTGGGAATAGGGCCACTTCAGCAGGCAAGGCAAGCACTGGAGCAGTATACTTTAGCAAACAAATGTAATTTGTTTCAAGAACAGCCTCAGTGACTAACTGCTTCACTGACTGCTGGAGCTGAAGCCGAGGCTGGCGGTGGCGGCTGTTGCCGCTGCAGATACACCGACACTGGAGCTTTATTACCTACCACTCTTATATATACGTGCGGGATACTACAACACACGGATCTTCCAAGAGCTTTATGCATCTAGAGTTATACAAGAAAACTTTATAATACATATAAAGAACCACATATATAAATGCATTTGCAAATAATGTCATCTTGTCTTCTCCTTTTTGATAACTAAGAACTTACAAAATACGTATACGTATAAATAATAAAACAATTTTGCATTCAAGATGTTTTAATAATAATAATAATAATAGGGCTAGTTCAGCAGACCAAAGTAAATATGGTTTGTCAAGGGGCAAATATTCTCTTTTTCAACCTTTATCTAGCAAGGAGACGATAGTAACAACTTTTTCACTAGAGGTAAGTGACTGTCACCTGCCTGACTGTTTCTGGTAATTTGCCAAAGTAACCATTATAAATAGCATTACGGAACACTTGTCGAATTTCGAGATACACAATATTTTTTGTTTATTTTAAAGGAAAATAACTAAATAAAATTAGAAGTAAATGCAATGTATTTTTAGACCAGTGAAAGTGCATTCACTTAAGATATGTATCTCCTATACTTTTATCAGTGAGGAGTGTGTGAAAAGCAAGAACTAATTGTATTGAGAGTGTAACAAGCATGAAATGGTTTTCGTGTTTAAAATTTTGTTTCGTAATATGAAAAATTTAAAATTTCCTAGAATGCATCTTAGATCATATCGTGACGGTTTCTGTTTTTGATGAGATGTATCGCAAGCTCTTGCTGTAACTTTGTAACCCTAACCATAGATGATAAATTAATTTAAATAGTCTTCGTATAATTCTAATTTAAGCGCGATAGCTTGTCAACACGTGGTTTAAAATGAACACAATACATCTAGAACCAAAATGGTGGGAACTAAGATCGGAAGTTGAAATGAGTCGCCACTAATTCTACGCCTCGGTGGTGAAAATAATTATATATTACACATTAGTAGTCACAATTACCCATTATTCACTACTTATAGCTACTGTAGAATTAAAAAACTTATTAACTGCTTTTAAAGTATTAGGAATGTCGTCGGTACTCGTAAAAGGACTTAAAATGTCCGAAAACTTGAAGCTAAAAAACGACAGTGGCCGAAACTATCTTGTGCTACGGAAATGCTACATCAAAGTTGCCGACCGCTTCATATTACACCTCACAGTTGTGGAACTTCTTGGTAATATATTCTGGTGGCAGTCACGTTTCCGCTACCTGAAGAAGTGAATGTCACTATTTATAGCTACTATAAAGTAGTAATAACCTTCCAAATTTCCTATGAAATATTTTTTAAGTCATGAGTCCCACTTATTCATAAAAAAATATTGTTCCATCATAACAGCATGCGATGCGATTTTATGCAAGTCTAGCAGAGCGTGTAATGTGTGTGATCCAATAATAATGTCATACGTCAATAAAAATCACTCACTTGATCAACAAACACAACTTTACAGATATTTTACAACATTTTACAGAAAGGTCAGAAGTGACATAGGCAAAAATAGCACTTTAAAACAGTATGATCCTGTTATAAACACGCCGCGATTGTCAACAAACGTCAATGAAACCTTTAAACAAATGAAGAACGTTGTTTTCAGACGGAACATCAATCATGTTTCAATTACTGTGATGAGTGTGCATCATCCCTTCTGAAGATGACAATGAATTTTATGGTAAAGCTCAAGAACAAAATACTATAGTTCCTGAGATTTAACTATTTCAACAACTTATAACATGATATTAACGTCATAACCTAAGCCACAACGCGTTTACACATCCATTGCAGATATTGAAAGCAAACAGTATAAATTTAACATTCATTAGTACAACTTTTTTGAAAACTCCAAGAAATGCTGTATCTTGGCTTGACAGATTCATAACATTAGCTCTTGTTTTTGATGTAGATATTACAAAACACAAATCAAGATATATCAATATAAACAGAAATAACGATAACTCAAAACTATGTTTGATTGAAATGACAGACAGAGCACAGAATTTCAGAGTATCTTCTATTTTCGAGATCATAGAGTGGCAAGGAGAACTAAAAACATAAACACCCATTTAACAGCGAATGACGTACATGTTACTGCAAAGTAACTATAAAGTGTTAAGCTTTGTCACACACGGTAGCTTTTAGTGAAAATAACTGTAAAGTTCTGGATTTTCAGTGTTTTACACTATAGTCAAGTTGTAACCACTTTCAACTTTCATACTTGAGTAAATGCTACTAAGTATGTGAGGCTAGATGCATTCTCACCACAGTTAGAACCGTAGACCAGTTTAGCTCTAACTAGAGCTCGTCAGTACACTATACTAATTGCAGCGAATATACACCTATAAAGTAATACGGCTATGGTTGCGGAACCAAGTAGTATGTTGTAATGACAGCACCAAATAAGACAAAGTGTTAAATATTAGAGACCGTATACAACTAACTAACAATTTAATAAATTGTCAACCCTGGCCCATTTCCACCCTAATATAGGGACAAAATACGTAAGGCTAGATGCATTCTCACCTCAATTAGAACCCTAGACCTGTTTCGCTCTAATTAGAGTCAGTACAGCATACTAATTACACCTATAAAGTAATACGGCTATGGTAGCCAGCCTTCCAACACTAAGTGAGACATAGGACACGAAGCACGTGCCGCCATCTCGTTGCGGAACCAAGTAGTAGCCTTACATACTTTGTCCCTATATTAGGGTAGGAATGGGCCAGGGCTGACAATTTATTAAATTGTTAATTAGTTGTAGACAGTCCATAATATTTTACAATTTGTGTTATTTGGAGCTGTCGCCACAACATACTTGGTTCCTCAACGAGGTGACGGCACGTGCTTCGTGTCTTACATCTCACTTAATGTTGGAACGCTGGCTACCATAACCAGCTACCATAGGTGTATTTTCGCTGCAATTAGTATGCCGTACTGACGAGTTCTAATTAGAGCCAAACCGGACTATGGTTCTAATTGTGGTGATAACGCATCTAGCCTTACATACTTTGTCCCTATATTGGGGTAGAAATGGGCCAGGGCTGACAATTTATTAAATTGTTAGTTGGTTGTATACAATCTCTAATATTTAACACTTTGTGTAATTTGGAGCTGTCGTGACATCATACTACTTGGTTCCGCAACGAGGTGGCGGCACGTGCTTCGTATCTTATATCTCACTTAGAAATGCTACTAAGTTTTTCTTTGAAATGCTGCATTTTTGTACATGGAGATTTACGTGACCATTATTACCTCCGCGGTTAGAATAAATAGCTAAATATAAATTGATTATTGCCATTTTTTGCAGTTATCCTAGCAAATTTTTACAAGATTATTAGTTTCATGTATAGAAAGGTAAGTTAGAATACAAAGTGCAGCACTTTGGGGGTAATGATGTGGTATGTCGTATTTGACGTAATATGTATATAAAACTATTATTAAAAAATGCTAATTTCGAAGGCGTGTAATTTCTGGATACACAAATCATTATATTTTAACAGTTATCTTCCAACCGTTTGGACTTAAACAGTCAAGACTTTCTATCTAATATAAAGCATGAGAAAGTTAGTTATTTAATGTTGACTTGTAGTCTCGCTAGTATATATATATATATATATATATATATATATATATATATATATATATATATATATATATATATATATATATATATATATATTGGGTTGGAAGAAGAGAGAAAGATACTTTTAGAACAAAATATTTGGAGAGTGGTATTAATCTGTGAAATAAATATCAAGAAAAAGAAAGCAAGCCCAAGATAGTGTAGGTAGTGAGTCCCGTAATTGTGAAAAATACCAATTTTTTGTACGGTGTTGCAACTTTCACCTTTTTAGTGAATTTTCTTAAAAAAAATTCACTAATGAGGAGATCCCGACTTCTGAATTTTGAAAAAATTTCTTCAAATGAGCGCTAATTAGGCCCCCCAGAACACATTTCCGGGGTCAGTTAAAATTTTTATATGTTTATATATACATATATATATATATATATATATATATATATATATATATATATATATATATATATATATATATATATATATATATATATATATATATATATATATATATATATATATATATATATATGTATCACACCGATAACTCAAAAAATAATGGGCCGATTTTGATCAAATTTGGTGAATACCTTTCTTTTGCAAATGGCTTGGATAAGTTTGTTAGCAAGGAAAATCGATCAAGGTTTTCCCGGAAAATTTTGTATTTTCTTTCAAAAAAAATTTATATCTCCGGAATTAACAAAGTAAGGGCAACCAAATTTGGTACGCTAGTTAATATCCTTATAGGTAGCCACCTACCAAAATTTAGCTATGTAGGTCAAAAGACAAAAAAGTTTTTGAGAAAGTTTTAAAGAAACATAAATTGAGGTTTTTCACAAAACGTCAAAGTTGCGATTTAAACGTCAAAATTGGCAACATTTAGGAAAAGAACTTGAATCTAATACTGACTATGGAAATAAAGTGTCTTAAGAAGAATGTTTTACAAACCCTGAAGTCTTAGTTTCAACCGTCATTGTCCTTCATTTTAATAAAATGTTTCCAGAAAATTCATTTCAAATAGACCCTTTCTCTGACGCTTGGCAGTAGCCTTAGCTATAGAGTTTATCGTTTAATAGTATATAATTTTTGTAGAATTTTCGTAAAAAAATCAATAAAGTTCAATATATCTGTTATTATACAACATATGAAAAAAATTGTATATATTAATTATAGGGTGTCTTGAGCTACATCTTAAAAAATTATTTCTACAATCACAGGGTGGCCCATAAGTCGTTGGTGATACAAATTTTCTTTTTTAGTGAATTTTCTTAAAAAAAATTCACTAATGAGGAGATCCCGACTTTTGAATTTTGAAAAAATTTCTTCAAATGAGCGCTAATTAGGCCCCCCAGAACACATATCCGGGGTCGGTTTAAATTTTTATATGTTTATATATATATATATATATATATATATATATATATATATATATATATATATATATATATATATATATATATATATATATATATATATATATATATATATATATATTATATATATATATATATATATATATATATATATATATATATATATATATATATATATATATATATATATATATATATATATATATATATATATGTATCACACCGATAACTCAAAAAATAATGGGCCGATTTTGATTAAATTTGGTGAATAAATGAAAATGAAAATCGGTCCAGGTTTTCCCGGAAAATTTTGTGTTTACTTTCGAAAAAAATTTATATCTCCGGAATTAACAAAGTAAGGGCAACCAAATTTCATATGCGGATTTATTTCATTATAGGCAAGTCACCTACCAAAATTTAGCTCCGTAGGTTAAAGGATAAAAAAGTTACATGCATTCAAAGAAAAATAAATTTGGATTTTCCTCAAAACGTCAAAATTGAGATTTTAAACGTCAAAATTGGTGAGTACATTCCTTTCGCAAGTCGCTTGGATAATTTTGTTAGCAAAGAAAATCCGCCGAGGTTTTCCCGGAAAAATTTGTGTTTTCTTTCGCAAAATATTTATATCTCCAAAATTAACAAAGTAAGGGCAACCAAATTTGGTAGGCTGGTTTATATCGTTATAGGTGTGCCACCTACCAAAACTTAGCTCTGTAGGTCAAAAGACAAAAAAGTTATGGGCATTTAAAGAAAAATAAATTGGGGGTTTCCTCAAAACGTCAAAGTGACAATTGAAAACGTCAAAATTCGCAACATTTAGGCAAATAACTTGAATCTAATACGATCTATGGAAAGAAAATGTCTCAAGAAGAATGTTTTACATACACCGAACTCTTAGTTTCAACCGTCATTGTCCTTCATTTTACTAAAATATTTCCAGAAAATTCATTTCTAATAGACCCTTTCTCTGATGCTTGGCAGTAGCCTTAGCTATAGAGTTTATTGTTTAATGGTATATAATTTTTGTCGAATTTTCGTAAAAAATCAATAAAGCTCAATATATTCGTTATTATACAAGATATGAAAAAATATTGTATACATTAATTATACGGTGTTTTGCGCTACATCTTAAAAAATTATTGCGACAATCACAGGATGGCCCATAAGTCGTTGGTGATACAAATAATTTTTTTTTGTCGAAAACGCCTTATTTTTTTGCATTTTCCATCGAAATATAATGCATGTTTGTAAGTTAAGAAATTCTGGAGGCAGCAAGTGCGTTGTGGTTGCGAATTTTGATTAAATGCTTCATATTTGAAAAGCTCAATTTGCTATTAACCTATAAGGTTGACCAGGAAACGGATTTTTTCAGTAACACTTTTGGTTTACTTTTGGAAATTTCTGTACGTTTTCAAACAATCAAGTTATTTTGATGAAACATGGCACATTGTTTTTACTATATATGTTATACTGGTAATCAAATTTGATGCCTGCTTTTTCTATATAGGTTATACTGGTAACCAAAATTGATGTCTGCTTTCTTAAAAAGAAAACACACATATTTGCAATAAAAACATTTTTATGAAAATTCACTACCATAACGCACTTGCTGCGTCCCGAGATTTTTTTTTTAATCAAACACGCCTTATGTTATTGCATTTTTGCATTTTCCATCGAAATATAATGCATGTTTGTAAGAAAAAAAATCTGGACGCAGTAAGTGCGTAATGGTAGCGAATTTTGATCAAATGCTTAATATTTGAATAGCTCAATTTGCTATTAACCTATAAGGTTGACCAAGAAACGAATTTTTTCGGGAACACTTTAAGTTTACTTTCGGAAATTTTTGTACATTTTCAAACAATAAAGTTATTTTGATGAAACATGGCACATTGTTTTTACTATATAGATTATACTGGTAACCAAATTTGATGCCTGCTTTCTTAAAAAAACACACATTATTGCTATTAAAAAATAGTTTTATGAAAATTCACTACCATAACGCACTTGCTGCGTCTTTTAAAAATGTATTATTAAACTTAAAATGCCTCTGTGAAAACTGGTTACCTAGCCAACAAACATTGGGTTAATAGCAAATTGAGTTGTTGAAATTTGAAGCTTTTAATGAAAATTCGCTATTAAAACCCACTTACTGCGTATCGATTTTTAGTAAATTTTCTTTAAAAAAGTCACCAATGAGGAGATCGCGACTTTCGAATTTTGTAAAAATTTCTTCAAAGGAATGCTAATTAGGCCCGCTAGAACACATATCCGGGGTCAGTTTCAAAAACCAAAACTTAGCTTCTGCCTCTTTCCCGTGTTCATCTAAGCTTCCACTTTAAATTTGTCTTGCTAAGTTTTTCATTGTAGGTAATTAGTAATATCTTATATAAATTTTTCCTTTGTGAACTATATTACATTAAGACCTATAAATGTCCCAGGTTCATCTACATTTTTATATTTAAGTCATATTTATAGTAAATTGCCATTTGACTACAGATGCATGGTCCAAATTCAGGTTTGTGAAATAATTGTAATCGTAATTTTATCAAAATCAAATTTAACAGAAATTGGAAAATGCCGTGAATCATAATTGTTGTTTTTAAAAAAGGACATTTTTGTGCAGTATAAGGTAGATTATGATAAACAAATATGGATATTATAAATGATTTACGAGATCAGTTAAGTTGCATTATGTATGACAAAACTTAAGGAATTATCTACTATAACGCACTTGCTGCGTCTATACTTTTTATATGCCAAAGTTTCGTTTATATAATTTCTTGATTGTTGTGTCAACTTTTAATACAATTTTTTAATTAACCGTATGGTATTAGATTATGGGTAGAATGCAGAACTGGCAATTTTGGTAAAAACAAAGAGTGAAACATAGAAAGAGAAGATTAATAAAATCTTGTTCATTTTCACCACTACACGCAAAGTAAAGTGTCCGAACCAGTTCATGTGCCTCAATTCAATTAATAAAATTCATTTGGATGAAATAGCTGGCCGCCATGCCATATCGGATACACAATATGCTCCTGGTATGTATCAGGGAACAAATTATCTGACCTGGCGAGTGACACGTGCAGAATTACTTTGAGTAATTTGCAGGCCGATGTTGATAGACGGATGAACAACACTTCCACTATCGCTGCTATCCAGATACACTCACTAATCGCTCTTGCATGAATGAGGATATAAATAATACAGATACGGAAAATACGGGAATGTCATGTTTTAATTTGTGTCGTTTATTAAGTCTGACAGAAAGCCAGAATGGATTTATCCGCTTTAAAGAAACATATTTAAGGCACAACCGCACAAAATACGGCTTGACAACATACTAAAATATTTTTGATAATTTTTTTAGAAACCAGTTACAAGTCAATTGGGACAACTTTCACATAGACACATGTATCTTAGCCAAAAAGACCTTTTAGTGAATTTTTATTTAAAAAAAAATCACTAATAGATGGTGAGAGTTTCCAAAATTTTTTCAAATAAGCACGAACTAGGACCCCTAGAACCCATATCCGGGGTCAGTTTAAATATATATATATATATATATATATATATATATATATATATATATATATATATATATATATATATATATATATATATATATATATATATATATATATATATATATATATATCCAACCGATAATTAAAAAAATAATTAACCGATTTAGATGAAACTCGGCAAATGCTCATATTTTTTTAATGGCTTGGATGAGTTCGTTATCCAGGAAAATCGGACAAGGTTTACCGGGCAAATTTGGTGTTTTCTTTCGAAAAAAATTCCTTCCTCAGAAAATTGCTTGGCTATTTTAATGAAATTTGCTGGATATATTGCCTTGGGAAAGACCTTACTACGTATCAAGATTATGCTTTCTAAGTTTATATGAAATTGAGTTATTCAAATTTTGAATTTTTTTTGAAAAAAAATTTTTTCTGAGAAAAGTACAAAGTTATTTTAATGAAATTTGGTGGATATGTTACCTTGGGAAAGGCCTTACCACACACCAAAATTCAACTGTTTACGCCTATAAAAAGTCTGGACGCAGCAGGTGCGTTATGGTAGCGAATTTTTTTTTAAATATTTCTAATAGCAAATGTCTTTCTTTGATGAAAGCTGGCATCAAATTTGGTTGCCTATATAGTAGAAACAATGTACCATATTTCATCGAAATAACTTTATTGTTTGAAAATATATAAACATTTTTCACAAGTCTGGATGCAGCAAGTGTGTTATGGAAATGAATTTCCATTAAAATGTTTTTAATAGCAAATACGAGCAGGCATCAATCTGATTACCGGTATAGCCTATGTAGTATATATATACCATATTTTATCCAAATTACTTATGGTTTGAAAATATACAAAAATTTGCGAAAATAAACTTAAATGTTGGTTTCCTAACCAACAAAGCTTACGTTAATAGCAAATTTAGTTATTGAAATTTGAAGGATTTAATGAAAATTCGGTAAATTTGCAGATTAGCTCCCGAACGCTTTTCAAAAAATTGTTTTGAGAAACATTACTACGACCCCACCTGGATGCACAAACCACAAGAAAAATTTCTTGTTCACACCCCCCAAGGAAGTTATGGGACTGTGAGGAATAGGGATGCTGGGCGGGGTAGGTGGTAAAAAGGAAATATGAGCAGAAATTGGAAGAAAACTGCTTTAAAGCTGTCTATTTGAAGCCATATCCCCAATAAACCCTGCCTACTCCGCACAGCACCCCTATTTGCCCCAGGTCACGTAACTTCCTTGGGGTGTATGAACAAGAAGTTTTTCTTGTGGTTTATGCAACGAGGGTGTTGTATGCACATGAGGGTGGTTGTATGCACAAAAACCACAAAATAATAACAGAGAGTTATGCGCTAGGTAGGTATTTCGACTACGAAGTTGTCTTCTTCAGTAACTATCAATAAGCTGTTTAGCATAACTCCCTGTTATTATTTTGTGATTTTTGGGGT
This sequence comes from Tillus elongatus, assembly GCA_964006375.1. NCBI lineage: Eukaryota > Metazoa > Arthropoda > Insecta > Coleoptera > Cleridae > Tillus > Tillus elongatus. Next base: position 644,527 of record OZ023263.1, on the reverse strand, counting down.
GATCCCGCTTTATATTTCAATTTCCAAGCACAGTCCACAACCTCGGTCTTTTAATTGTTACTTGCTTTTCGCCACTCGAATTTTGACATTTTACTTGACAAATAGTATGGTTGTAAACCATGAAATGGCGCTATTAACAAAATATTACCCTACACTAAAAACAATACAAATATATTAGTGTAGGTACCTAAAGTACACTAACTAATTTAAATGTGTTAAACTTATTTCTTGTCTTGGAAACGTCATCGCAAACATTTTTGATATGGAAGAATATCCATCAAGATGGCAGTGTTTTCAAATGAGGCGCTGTTTATTTCCGCGATTTAAGCATAAAAGGAAATAAAGAAGTAAGATGTTTTATTTTCGTTAAATAAGTAGAGGCAGCCGTATTGTCTGCATTGAAGCACTATAAAATTCTCTTTTAATGTTGCCTCTTGGCCGCTATAAAAACCCTCAAGTATAATGAACAAAGGTAGGGAATCTTGCAACATGTTCTTGAGGGATGACATAAAAAGAATGAATTCATGCTGGAAACTCTGCTCTCAGTGACTGATATATACAAGAATACTCGAGCATTCACTTGCTAAGGGAGTATCTCTTTTTTGAATGTTTCCGATTTAAATTCTTTAGTGCCCTTTAATTAATAACATAAAATATATCATTTATGTTTGATATTTAGAAAATTGATTTAATCCCGTTTTATATTAAAAAAATACTGAATGCTTACAATCAATTTAATTATCATTTATGAGTGCGTAGTATTTCTTCCAAAAATTTAGAGTATTTTGGTAACTTTTCAATACAGGATTTTGTAAAAAGAGATTAGAGAAAACTAAAATCTATAATCACCTTCCTCTGCAATTAAAAACGTTAATTGACATAGAGTCTGGCAGCTACAAACCCTGCTGATTGCTTAAATGTTTTTACACTTTGTTTTTTTTTTCTTTAACGTCGGCCTATTTCCGCGACTATGGCCAATCACCGACGGCAGGGAGCAGTTTCACCTCACTATCCTGGAAATTTTGCCGAACCCCTGCCTTTATGTAAGGAGGGTAGCGATCTTTAACGTGCCCAACATCGTATGGACTCGGGACCGACGGCTTTACGCCCCCTCCGAAGGGCGGAACGTGCAGATATTCAACATGCCCAAATGCAATGCCAGAACCTCGGTTGATGTTAATATTACAGTTTGTACTGAAAAAGTGAAAGGAGTACCCTGGGATCGAACCCAGTACCCTTCGGTTCAGAGGCACACGTTCTTACCCCTGAACCACCGAGGTTCTTTTACACTTTGTTGAATTCTATGACAAGCGTTTCTGCATGCTGTCTTTTGCAGTGCTATTTGACCGTAAGACCGAATTCATTTTTTTTACATGACTGCGACGTCGCTATCTGGGCGATATAATTTTATCTATAGACATTGTTTTCGTTTTGTTCACAACTATTTATTTTAATCAAATTAGTAAGGTATTTTCCACAATGATTATTGTATCTATATTATGCTGTTGCATCTGTTATTTTTGTGTGTTTTAAAATAAGGTTTTACTTGTGGATGGACATTTTAAATGCTATATATATATATATATATATATATATATATATATATATATATATATATATATATATATATATATATATATATATATATATATATATATTTAGCTTTAAAACATATTGTTAAGAATCTGTTTACTTAATCTCCTAGTGAGTTTCGTTTATGGTGTGTTCTTTGTTTGAATTGACCGAATAAATAATAATAATAATAATGACGGACATTCGAAATCGACAACGGAAGGTGCGAAGACTCCTAACAAACACCAAAAAGCATTACCCCCGTAGTGCTACCTAGCGAGTAACCCTACCTAGACACCAAGGTGGAAGAGGAGTGTGGGATATTGGTAAACAGTTAGACCAGCAGATATTGAACCTACGCGAAATACAAAGTCACCATCGGACAGATCAGGACAAGCTGCAATCTTGGATGTAGAAGCCTCTCCATGAGCGACATCTGAATGGGACCTCCCAGGCACATTTCGACAAATATCTGAAGTATATAGTGGGAGATAATTCGGTCCAAGATGACAAATGTAGATTTGGGTGTCCGTCACCGGAGGATGTCAAGTGTTTTCTGCAACAGAATATAAAGAGAGGTACGACGCAGTAGCAAAAATACTTCGTCAAGAACTTGCTTTGAAACTGGGACTTTTAAATCTTAGTAAGGTGCCCTACTATAGATACACTCCCGAACCTGTTCTAAAGAACTCCAGATACAGGTTGTACTGGGATCAGACCGTGCTGACAGATCAACGAGTTGTCCACAACAGGCCAGATATATAAGGCTAGATGAACTCTCACCACAATTAAAACCGTAGACCGCTCCAATTAGAGCTCGACAGTACGGTATACTAATTGCAGCGAAAATACACCGATAAAGTAATACAACTATAGTAGCCAGCCTTCCAATACTAAGTGAGATATAAGACATGATGCACGTGCCGCCACCTCGTTGCGGAACCAAGTAGTATATTGTCACGGCAGCTCCAAATAACACAAAGTGTTAAAAATAGAGACTGTATACAACCAACTAATAATTTAGCAAATTGGCAGCCCTGGCTCATTTCTACCCCAATATAGGTACAAAATATGATGGGCTAGTTGAATTCTCACCACAATTAGAACCTTAGACCGGTTTCGCTCTACTTAAAGCCTGTCAGTACGGCATATAATTGCAGCGAAAATACACCTATAAAGTAATACGGCTATGGTAGCCAGCCTTCCAACATTAGGTGAGATATAAGACACGAAGCACGTATCGCCACCTCGTTGTGGAACCAAGTAGTATGTAAGTAAGAGCGAAACCGATCTACGGTTCTAATTGTGGTGAGAATTCATCTGGCCTTACATACTTTGTCCCTATATTAGAAATGAGAATTTACTAAATTGTTAGTTAGTTGTAGACAGCCTCTATTTTTAACACTTTGTGTTATTTGGAGCTGCCGTGACAACATACTACTTGCTTTGTGTTTTATATCTCACTTAGTGAGGCCAGATATAATAATAGTGGATAAGTCCTGCAACCAAGTGACGCTGATTGATGTGGGCATCCCGAACGAATAATCTAGATATAAAGCACGACGAGAAGATCATTAGGTACAGAGACTTCGAGATACAAGTAAAGAGGCAGTGGAGGGCAGATAGTGCCCAAGTGATTCCAATAGTCATGTCGTCAACTGGTGTGGTTCCTAAGAGTTTCCGAGAGAACATTACCAAACTGGGTCTTGGAGAGCATCTTTATAAGATTATGTAGAAGGCGGTAATACTTGCAACAGCTCACACCGTGCGGATATTCCTGGGAAATGAAGATGTGTCCCGTTGTCGTCCAGGTCCCGATAACTTGGAAAGGGCTCCATCTGAGCTAGTTCCCTTTGGTATCTCAGATACCTGGAATGAGCGGATGTTCCCCTTTGAGGGAGTGTGAAAGCCCTTCAGGCTAAAGTCGATAATAATGATAATTAATAATAATTATTGTTAGGTATTATAAATGTGTAATTGAAAATCAATAACATTACATATTATATTTTTAAAATCTTTTAATTTCTTCGTTAATAAAATGTTTTAGTATGTGTCTTGTAAGGTCCTCCTTCAAAATGTTTAAAAATAAACAGAGTATTTTATTTAATGCTTAATTGTTTTCTAAATTTCATTATTCGAAAATATGACATAACCTTGCAAAATTAATGGACCCCGTATATCTAAAAACTGAACCAAAATCAATAATGGTATGCACTTAATTTTGAACAGACTGTATATTGAATTTGTCAGGTCATTTTTTCGCTACACTGAATACACAGATATGCAACGTTTATCACCTTACATTAAATTACTTGAGCCATTACTCTGATAGAAATCCAGTCGTCTATTAATCATAGATAATTTTAATCATGGCAAGCTTTATTTAAATTCTCTTTGGTGCTGTTGTAAGTTTGTTTACTTTTCTGCAGACGCTTACTGTTAGAAGCATTTTCATTTATTTTATGCAATGTCCTCAACATAATATACACTTGTTCCAGTGACACCGTTCTATTTGACAGTTTTCATTAGCAACACCATGCAGAGTTAAATAACGGTTATATTCCTTATGGGTCATACGTCTGGGGCCACAGTATACTTTTGGGGCTCAATAACGCTCTCAGAAGTTCCATCACGCCTTTGTGACAACAATATGCCCTTGACACAAAAGAATGCTCAAAAAGGTACATTATAATACTCAGCAGTTAACATGCCTAAGACCATCCGAATTAGACGATACCTATGGCACGAAACTCCTAGGAAGCAAGCACAAGTACTGATCACAAGAGCTAAGCTGAGGGGCTCTGTCATAAATATAGATATTTCCCAGTCAACGAGGACATTACAGTTAATTTCCAGGCACCATCAAATGGCTCAAGGCAGTTCCTGTTAAGGCCACACAATACCTGTGGCTCCATGCATTAACTTAGCATGTCCATCTACCACTGCCCAAGTTAAAAGGGTCACCTTGAATGCTGCAATGGCTTACAAGATAAGTGTCACCTATTGTGAAGATTAAAAGAAGCTTCGTATTATTTTCTTTGTTAATTCAACTCTTTAAAACTCATTTTATTAAATTTAAATTCACAATTTGATTCAATTTTGCTAATATAAATCGTTTTTTAACATTCAATTTAAGGACTTCATTTTATTCTAGTTTACATTTTTTGTTTAGAAATATTAGTTGTATTTGACTGTAAAGCTTTTTAATTTAAATGTTGTGATTTGCACGAGCAATTAATGTGTTGAAGTGGACTCATGCCTGGGGTCTCTTGTTCGACCGATTACTTCTGGGAGCATAAAGGATGAGTTACTTTTTTTTATTGCAACTAATAGGTCACACTGACCCCCAACGTGGAGCGTGTAAAATAAAACAGAGACCTCATATTTGGAGGTTTTCGTAGCAGTAGAACGCTTAGTTTAGTAGAATATTGTGAGATGTACGACAGAGTCACGTATATTGGTGAAGAAATGGACCATGATTGACAATTTACAAAATTGTTAGTTAATTGTACACAGTCTCTTTTTATAACATTTTGTGTTATTTGGAGCTGTAGTAATAACATACTACCTGGTTCCGCACCCAGATGGCGACCCTGTCGTACGTCTCACAATGTTCTAGGAGGCTGGCTACCATAGCCGTATTACTTTATAGGTGAGTTCTCGCTGTGATTAGTTTACTGTACTAACGAGTTTTAATTAGAGCGAAACCGGTCTGTGGTTCTAATTATGGTGAGAATACATGTGGCCTTGCTTAATTTACTGCGATAAAAATAAAACGGTTTGCATTTTAAAAGGCAAATTTAACTAAGTTATTTAAAAACGAGAAAATTGGCAATATTGCCGGTGCCATCGTTGAATTGGGTATCCTCAATAACGTCACTGCAAAAATTTGTAATTTTTATCATTAGGTGGTTTCTTAAATACGATTAAACTGGAAGTGACAGAAACGTGAAGCTCTTGTAGACAGATATATCATAATGGGTTATCTACAATATGTATATAACCAAACTTTTAATTGGTATTTCTGCTAATTCTCTACATAGTTCCAATAGGCGGCCAGGGTGAATCACCCGGTATATATACCGGTAACCTTGTAAAACGGTTCAACTAAATTCGAGGGACACGAAAACGGTGTTTTTGGTGCTAATATCCTTTTTGAGTTATGTTTTATGTGTAATAATGAAAAAAACTGTTATATATTTATCATCAACCTCCCATGACATCAAATATAGATTTTGGTAATCAAGGGATGCGTTGTAATTTATTATAAATATCTTAATTTTATTAATTCAAATTTTGTTCGTTTACCAAGAGAATGTCTGTGGGTGAGTAAAGAATTTTACGTAAGTGATTTTAATCTCCACCTCTATTATAATATAAGTTTAAACCTCCACTACAGTTATTTGCGCAATGAGTAATTCTGTAAAAGTGGAAACAGGCAGGCGGGCAGGCGGGTAGGCGGCGAGAGGGGAACGGGTCGTGGGAGATATAATCATCCCACTTGTGCCTGTGGGTGAAGCATCAGAGATATTTGTCCCCGTAAGCAATCTCCACTTTCCACTGCCTCAGAAACTTTACAAAATTGTTAGAATAACTTCGCATAACGCGCAGCGTCACGCTAATAACAGGAACCTCAACCCCGTCAACTAACTGAAACACAACCGCCACCACCACCAGCAACAGCTCCACATCTCTAAGATTATATGGCTGAGTTTCATTGTGAGGGGGGCCGGGCACAATGTGCAATGTCTGAATAGTTTATTGGATGAAACAGCTGATGTTTGCATTAACTTGTACAATACGACCATTACACCAACTTCACAGATTCAATACACAAACACTAGGAAATGCACAAGCCCTAAAGTTGTTGTAGTTAGCTACTTGTTTGTTTCAATAAGATGCTTAGCTTACACCCCCCCCCCCCCCCCCTCACATTATATATATATATATATATATATATATATATATATATATATATATATATATATATATATATATATATATATATATATATATATATATATATACATTATATATATATATATATATATATATATATATATATATATATATATATATATATATATAATACAGGCTGGCGCGTTTCTGCGGTAAAGCTCAATATTTATGTTATTATTTACAATTTAAAAAAAAGTGTAATTAAAAAAATTATGGAGAATTATAAGCTGCACGTTCTAAAATTATTTGTGATTATACAGGATGTCCCATATTTGCGAGACAAAATATACTTTTTTAAATGTTACTTAGTTTTTGGACCTCTTTTAAAATTTTAGGTCTAATTTGCAGAAAAATATTTTTAGCCAAAGTGCTTTGTTTTAAAGATATTTTTCGTTTTATACATACATTTTTTAAATGGGACACCCTGTATATTACTTAATTTCTGGACATCTTTTTAAATTTGGAGTCTAATTTGCAGAAGTATATTTTTAGCTACAGTGCCTTTTTTAAAGATATTTTGAATTTTATTTAAAAAAAATAAAATTCACCTGCAGCTTGTAAATGTCATTTTACCGATTATTAAACTTAGAGACTCCAATTTGGCGTGTTTTTCGTCCATAGATGACATAACATTGTTGTAATATAAACGATGTGTTTACTTACATAGAGTGTTTGTAAATAGCGATTAAACTTGGGCACATTCTAATTCCGAAACCTCATTTTTCAAATGGAACACCCTATTTTATGTTATTAAAAGCAAGACCTCATCTTTAGCTTCAACTTTTGTTAAATACTCAATATGTTAAATACTGCTAGTTTTTATATTATTTACATTTATAATCATATACCATGATTTGTAAGAGTAATACGAAGTAAAGTATTAGTCCATTGAGACAGATTCCACATTATTAATTAATCACTGTGAGCAGCTGGTAGTAAAATTTTACTAAAAAGAGAGAAATGCATTTTTCTTTAGAAGATAACCAATACGCTCGTGGTTTTGTGAGAATATTTAAGAAATTGTCTATTAGCCAATAGAGTGTATCACCAAAGCGATTCCTAGCAACTACAGGCCTATTTCTCTCCTTTCAGTCATCTCTAAAGTGATGGAAAAGTATATAAACACCGATTTACTAAAATTTCTTGAAAAACACAGTCTAATCCACGACAGGCAGTATGGATTCCGTCAGCGCAGATCAACTGCCGACCTCCTTTCCTTTGTCACCCATTCTTGGAACAAGTCTATGGAATTACACGGTGAATCCCAGATTATCGCTCTAGACATATCCAAAGCATTCGACCAGGTCTGGCACGCAGCGCTGCTTAATAAACTTCCGGCATATGGCCAACAACCAAAACTCGGTACCTGGACAGCAAATTTCCTCTCCAACCGGAGCATTTCTGTTGTCGCGGATGACCATTCCTCTAAACTGTATCCAATTAATGCAGGAGTTCCTCAACGTTCAACTTTAGCCCCTAGTTTGTTTCTTCTCCACATCAATGACCTCTTCTCTAGCACATCAAACCCAGTTCACAGTTACGCGGACGACAGCACCCTCCAGTCAAATATACAATATTCTAAGCCTGTCTCTTTAGCCCAATTAGATGAGGATCGCAGACTCATGGAGGGTTCTGTCTCAGTGGATCTCCTAAAAATATTAAACTCGCGAAGTATAAATCTTGTACAATTCAACCCCACCAAATCTCAGTCTTGCTTTCTATCTCTCTCATAAGAGATACACCAGCCCTAGGCCCATCACAATGAACAACCAAGTTACCCAAAGTAATGAGTCCTTTTCACTTGTTGACATTTCTGTGGATCGAAATCTCAATTGACACCAACATGTCACATAAATTGCAGAAGCCGCTGCTAAGAAATTAGGTTTACTCTTCCGGGCTCGCAAATACTTTTCACCAGCTAATCTCTATACCTTATATATTTCACAAATAAGGACAAACCTCGAATACTGCTTCCACATCTGGGGTGACGCTGCCGCTTCTACACTCGCTATCCTGGACTCCATTCAGAAGAGATCTATACTTCTCATCGGTGGCCGTATCCTCACCCAAAGGCTGCCATCCCTTGCCCACCGACGTGCCGTTGGTAACCTTTCTCTCTCTCTCTCTCTCTCTCTCTCTCTCTCTCTTTTATAGATATATGCACGAGCGCTGCTCAGATGAGCTTTCTTCCATAGTTCCTCCACCTGCTGCCCCCAACAGATCTACCAGGGGAATAGAGCGAATGCACCCTTTTACTGTTCAGGTCAACAGACATAGAGCATCTTGTTATGCCCGCTCTTTTGTCCCGAGGACTTCCAAGTTGTGGAATTCTTTGCCGGCACATGTTTTTCCTTCTCCTCCAAACCTCCAAACCTTCAACTCCAGAATTAAGAAGTTGCCTCTTTCCTCCTTGTGGACACCCATGGTACGATAGTGTTTAGACTGTAAGCCCTCGTGGTGTGTTGTTGAAATATAAAAAAAACTTTGTAATACTGGAGCAAAATATTCGTTTACACTGAATCACGCAAATTCACAATACGAGTATTACAAAACTTATTCAGCGTCTCTTTTGTGAATTATTAATGTTCAGATTACATCTGGCATGCAGAATCCTCAATCGTTTGTATAATTGCAATTATACAATGTAACGAGAACTAGATAAAAAATGTTCGGGACCCGGCCAGTGCATTATAGTAGTGAATTTTCATAACAATAATTGTACACTATTAGTAAGATATATTATTAAAACTAATTCGTTAAATTTAAATGGACCTGGGAGATTGGTTTTATAGGTCTCAGCGATTATTGGAAGAAATTTCTATTTTCTATGGAGCTAGAAAATTATAATTTGACAGAGATATATGTAAGTCCTGCAAGTCTCTTTAAAAGAAATTTTTTACAAGTTTCATTAAAGTCACAAAATTTTGCAGATAAAAATATATTATTTACAAAGGGAATGTACCTGCCAAATTATAAATATGACAGGTATTTGTTTTAGTCAACCCAACTAGTCAACTAGTTTTTGCAAACAAAACAACAAAAAAGGTTTTTTGGACCAATTAGTAGTTATCCACGATGCTCATTATGTTATTTTTCTTTAATTGCGCTGCGTTTACATAGTTGTTACTATGGTTCAAGATTGAAGATTCTAGCTCAATAGGAAATTGAACTTTCGGATTTCAAATATTTTCTACCATAATGTATTTACTGCACCTAGACATTTTTCAACACTTATTTACTATTGCTGTGTACACACTTTTTGAAAATGATGATTGTCAGTTCGCGAGGTGAGTAATCTCTCGGACTAGGAAGTCGCGGGTTCGAGTCCCGTATTCGGACAGGCGGTCTTTTTCACTCGATTGTGCAAAAGCCGGCTTCTGAAGAGTTATGGGTGGTGTCCTTTGTCTATATGTGTATGTAAGCTGCGCCGCACAACTCAAAGACGTCTGGGTGCGGAGTTTGTCTATTGTAGTGTTATATATATATATATATATATATATATATATATATATATATATATATATATATATATATATATATATATATATATATATATATACATATATATATATATATATATATATATATATATATATATATATATATATATATATATATACTTTTCAACTGAGCTTGGATTTGGGTCCTAGAGGCCCTAATTAGCGCTCATTTGAAGAAATTTTCCAAAAATCTTACCATCGATACCTCTCTTTTAGTGAATTTTCTTAATGAAATTTCACTAATAATAAGACAGGATATCTTACAGTGATAATGGATGAACCGTGTGACTAGCATCATAAATCAATAAAATATCTTCGAAATGACCACCAGCGGCCTCAGTACGTTTTTTAGACCTCCTATGGCATATGGACCGGTGAATCAAGCCTGCTTGATTTATAATTTGTTGGCTGCATTAAATTATGCGGTCAATGAGTAGATTTCTACTATTTATTTTATGAAATAAACTCTGATTCTTATCAAGCCTAATACAAAATTATCCAAGAGATTAAGTTCAGCTCACACCTAAATATTTATTAGGAAACTCAGAATTGCGGCGCACCATCATGTTACAAATATGCGTACTTATCTGCTGTTGATTATTAAACACTTGTAGTAATTGGTTCTGTGAGAAGTCGAGATAAACGTCAAAAGTGAGTCTGCCTTCAAAAATATAAGGTTCAAGATGTTGATATTGTCGTCCAATGAACTTTTTATAACTATGGCAATGTAGGCGATATATGTATTATGAGCCATCTCTAATGTGGTTTCGATTTGTGTGATCATAATATCTCCCTCCCGTATACAGAGTGTTTTCTTTTTTGATATAGCAGGAAGATACATTTCATGGAGCTAAACCAGATAAAAGCTTGAAAGAGAATTTTATGAAGTGGAACGTCGTTTGAGTGATGCACAATGATATGAGCATAATTATCTAAAACGAAAAATAAAAATCAGGATGCTGCGAGATGAATCTGTGAAAATGTGCTATCCTAGAATTGCATTTTTGACATGAGTATAAAATTTAACTCGGTTGCGCAAGATATCGAGAAATGCGGCAACTCTGCCCAGGTCGCTGTTTTGCCAAATGTTTCATGCAGATTTAATTTCTGGATTGATATTTCACAAGTTCCATATACAGAGTGCTGTTTTCGCACTGTCACTAAACGAAATACAATTGCTCGTGCTGCCCTGAGATATATTTAATTCAAAGTCGAAAATGTAGTGTCCCATTAAGTCACCACACTTGTATAATTGAAATCGAGTAAGTTGAGTAACGCCTGAAATATGACCCTAGGAAAACTCCATAAAATCACAAATGAACCTGCATATTGAATACGAGGGGTCAAAGGATATTTTTATGTACACTTCTAGATCCTCTCGGTGTCGCAAATCACCCACAAGAATATATCGTGGACAAACTGAACCACCCTGTATAAACTGAACCACCCTGTATAAACAAATGTTTGAAGCAGTTCTCAAAAATCACAGATTTTTTTATCCCATTTTGCTTATCAAAACTAAAACTTCTCATACCTTGTCCGCGTGGACAATGTTTCTTTGAATGAAATACATAAGTATCCTGTTGCTTCCACATCGTTAATACGTGTGGAAGTATCGCATCTGCGATAAAAATTCCAACACTTTTTTTCTCGCTTGAACGTCGCAAAAAGTATTAAAAAATATGATTTACGAACGAAATTTTTTCTTGTCTATCGGTCTGTCGGTTGGTTGATCTGTACGTCTATGTTAGTGAGCACGATAACTTTCGATCGAATTCAGATATCGTCTTCAAATTTGGTATACAGTTAGCATACAACAAACGAACGGTTCGAGTTGTTTTGGTGTAAAATGGTTCCAGGGGATAGGCGATAAATGGGGGGGGGGGGTGTCAATTTGGTGAAAATTGACATTTTAGTGAATTTTCTTTAAAAAAAAAATCACTAATGAGGAGATCCCGACTTTTGAATTTTGAAAAAATTTCTTCAAATGAGCGCTAATTAGGCCCCCCAGAACACATATCCGGGGTCAGTTAAAATTTTTATATGTTTATATATATATATATATATATATATATATATATATATATATATATATATATATATATATATATATATATATATATATATATATATATATATATATATATATATATATATATGTATCACACCGATAACTCAAAAAATAATGGGCCGATTTTGATTAAATTTGGTGAGTACCTTCCTTTTGCAAATGGCTTGGATAAGTTCGCTAGCCAGGAAAATCGGTCCAGGTTTTCCCGGAAAATTTTGTGTTTTCTTTCGAAAAAAATTTATATCTCCGGAATTAACAAAGTAAGGAAAACCAAATTTGGTACGCGGGTTTACATCCTTATAGGTAAGCTACATGCCAAAATTTAGCTCTGTAGGTCTAAAGACAAAAAAGTTATAGGCATTTAAAGAAAAATAAATTGGGGTTTTCCAGAAAACGTCAAAGTTGCGATTTAAACGTCAAAATTTGCAACATTTAGGCAAATAACTCGAATCTAATACGGGCTATGGAAATAAGATGTCTCAAGAAGAATGTTTTACAAACCCTAAAGTCTTAGTTTCAACCGTCATTGTCCTTCATTTTAATAAAATATTTCCAGAAAATTCATTTCAAATAGACCCTTTCTCTGATGCTTGGGAGTATTCTTAGCTATAGAGTTTATCGTTTAATGGTATATAATTTTTGTAGAATTTTCGTAAAAAAATCAATAAAGCTCAAGATATCTGTTATTATACAAGATATGAAAAAAAATTGTGTATATTAATTATAGGGTGTCTTGAGCTACATCTTAAAAAATTATTTGTACAATCACAGCCTGGCCCATAAGTCGTTGGTGATACAAATTTTCTTTTTTTTTTAATCAAACACGCCTTAAGTTATTGCATTTTCCATCGAAATATAATGCATATTTGTAAGAAAAAAAATTCTGTACGCAGTAAGTGCGTTATGATAGCGAATTTTGATCAAATGCTTAATATTTCAATAGCTCAATTTGTTATTAACCTATAAGGTTGACCAAGAAACGAGTTTTTTCAGGAACACTTTAAGTTAACTTTCGGAAATTTTTGTACATTTTCAAACAATAAAGTTATTTTGATGAAACATGGCACATTGTTTTTACTATATAGATTATACTGGTAACCAAATTTGATGCCTGCTTTCTTAAAAAAACACACATTATTGCTATTAAAAAATAGTTTTATGAAAATTCACTACCATAACGCACTTGCTGCGTCCAGAGTTTTTTCTTTAGAACTCAAGTAATATAACGTTTTGGAGTTTGTTTATTGGGAAACTTCCAATTTCATTGAACATCTAGTATTTTGTGCTGAACTTAAATTCAGAGTTGAATGTGTGGACGTGGGATATCGGTGACAGAAATTTCGAATTTTTTTGCTAAAACAGCATAAAAAGTCTTAAAGCACACGGAAAACTTGAATCTGGAACGAATTTGTGTTTTCTTTGTGGTCAAGTCATGGAGCCTAATACCATGAGGGGAGTAGATTCACGCAGCTATGTGAAAGTTATGATTCAATTTGCAGCACTGTTTTTTTTCTTGCGCGCATTGTTAATTCTACTCCCCGGCAAACTTAGAGATTGAATTTCCGAAAAAAACTTTGTCTTCTAATTGGACAGGAGCGGGAACCAAATTTCCAGGAATTGAATGACACTCTCACCACCAAAACGTCTATCAAAACCAGTTGCATGAAAGACCGTATATATATATATATATATATATATATATATATATATATATATATATATATATATATATATATATATATATATATATATATATATATATATATATATATATATATATATAAGCAAATTTTTGCGTCGACAAACCTGTATTAAATTTTAAATGGCTAATAGCAAGTGGACAGAAAATTAACTGGTGTGGCACTACATCATGAGGTATACTCGAATTAATCAAGTAGAAGAATTTTTTTAACTTGTTTTTGCATCGGGCAATGCTGTTTTAGCGACGGAAGTAGAAGTAGAGAAACTCTTTACGACAATGGAAAGAGCCATAAAAAGATACTTATAAAAAAACAAGTGCGTTATGGTAGTGAATTTTCATAGAAATGATCTGGCACAAAATATTTTAATAACTTTTTTTCTTGCAACATAGAATCCTAAATTTTGGTGTGTAGTTTACCTTTTATATCGTAAACCTACCTACCAAATTTGGTTATCATAGAGTTTTATTTTTTGAGATAAAACATTTTTTCGAATGAAAACTCTAAAAATTTGGTGGGACACACCAAATGTTATCAAAATCGGCGGATTATTTTTTGAGTTATCGGTATGATACATACATACATATATATATATATATATATATATATATATATATATATATATATATATATATATATATATATATATATATATATATATATATATATATATATATATATAAATTGAAACTGACCCTGGATATGGGTTATAGGGGTCCTAGTTCGCGCTCATTTGCAAATTTTTTTTCAAAATTCAAAAGTCGGGATCTCCCCATTAGTGAATTTTTTCTACGAAAATTCACTAAAACACAAAATGACAGCAAGCGTCAAGAGGTGGAAGTAAGCAACTCATTATTTTTAAATAAGCAAAAAGTGAAATAAGTAACATAAATTAGCAGGAGCACCATAAATTGTCAAAAGCTTGGTAGACATTAGTTGGTGCATTCTTTAATTCTCTTAAGGCTGGTTTAGAATATGCAGAGCTTCTGTTACAACTTCAACTACAAGCAGTTTTCAAATTAAGTTGCGCAATGTAGCGCAAGCATAAAAGTTTCGGGACGCTGTGTAATACGTGTCCCATCTATTATTTCTATAGAATGTAAAACCACCATGGCCCGATGCGATGCGGAAATACGTTTAGGATAAATTGAATAAAGAACTCCAGAATTAACAGAACGTACATGACTTGAATGTTTGGACAAATTGTCATGAAGAAAATAAAAAGGAAGGAAATATGCAGATATGTGGGGAATACGGATGTCTCACTGATAAAAGTCAGGATTCAGCAAGTGCGTTATGGTCGTGAATTTTTATATTTAAGTGAACGATATTACATTTGGTAAATAGTATACAGTTTATAGTAGAAACTTATATATCAAGTGTCATAAAAATTAGTTAATCATTTGCAGAGATACAAAAATTTGCTGGAAGAAATATACGATTTTCCCGGAAATGCTGGTCGGATTAGGATCTGGCCAACAAATTTTCCAGCAATTCACGCAAAGAATAGACCTACCAGAATATAAATATCTGCCAATATAATTATACAAGGATTTGACATACAAATTTTTCCAACAAGACTTTACTGAAAAAAGAGTTAGCCGAAAATTTTCAACAAAAACAAATTTGTACAAAAATTTGCGTTAATTTTTTAATGGATAAAAATTTCTGGCAACTACAATTCAAAAAATAATTTCAAGTTCGATAACCTTCTAAACAAAAGTTTGTAAACGATTATTACCCTTGGAGGAAGGTTCCATCCTGGGCTTATAAAAAACAGTTTCAACTCAATTAAAAAAACTTCGGGACGCAACGAGTGTGTTATAGTAGTGAATTTTCATAAGAATATTACTTTATTAGTAACAAATTGTATTAAAACTAATTCTTTAAATTTAAATGGACCTTGGAGATCTGTTTTAGGGCCCCAGTTAGCCATTATTTGAAAAAATGTATGTTTTATATGGAGCTAAAAAATTAGAATTTTGTCTTAGATATATGTAAGTACTGTAAGTGTCTTCAAAAAAATTGTTTTACAAATTTCATTAAAGTTACAAAAGTCTTTCAGAAAAAAATGAACTATTTACAAAGGGAATGTACCTGTCAAATTATAGTTATGGCAGGTATTTTTCCTTATTAATTGTTTTATTTTAGTCAACCTATCCAGTTTTTGCAAACAATGAACAACAAAAAGTTTTTTAAAACAAATTTGTAGTTATCCGCGAAACTCATTATGTTATTTTTCTTTAATTTATTACTCACGTGCGCTTACTTAAGTGTTACTGTGGTTCAAGATTGATGATTCTGGCTTAATGGGAAATTTATTGAGCTATCAGATTTGAAATATTTTTACGACAATTTTCTACCATAACATAAAAAACCTTTTTTGTTGTTTATTGTTTGCAAAAACTGAATGGGTTGACTAAAACAAAACCATCCAAGCAATTAATAGGGAAAAATACCTGCCCCATATATATATATATATATATATATATATATATATATATATATATATATATATATATATATATATATATATATATATATATATATATATATATATATATATATATATATATATATATATATATATATATATATTGACAGGTAAATTCTCTTTGTAAATAATTCATTTTTTTCTGAAAAGCTTATGTAACTTTTAAGAAATTTGCAACACATTTTAAAGGCACTAAGACCAAATTTTATTTTTTTAGCTCCACATAAAATATATTTTTTTTTCAAATATTCGCTAACGGACTCTAAAACTGATCTTCAAGCTCAATTTAATTTTAAAGAATTAGTTTTAATAATATATTTTACTAATAGTGTAAAATTCTTATGAAAATTCACTACTATAACGTACTTGCTGCGTCCCGAAATTTTTATTTATAGTATATATTCGCACCCCAACATGTAGCGCTTTTGGACGCAAACTTTGTCCTGGTATTAGGAAAGAAATGGTCCAAGGCTGTCAATTTACACAATTATTGGTAGTTGATAGTACATTGTACACAGCTCTATCTATACTATTTTGTGTAAACTAGAGCTATCGTGACAACATACGTCCCTGTCGTATTTCTCACAACGTTCTCCAGGCTGACATCTTGCGACAACTTCCATTGTTTAGATTTTTATCTACGACTTATTTAAATAGCATAGATAACGTGATATGTCTTTGTCCAACATTGTAAATATTGCATTGCTGGATCTGAAGTGATGTCGAGGATTATTTTATTATTAATTTCGAATAACTTTATTTTCCTTTTATCAAACGACTTGAAAATTGGTACACAATCACGTCTGTCTATGTTCTTTTAAGCTGTAAATATTCGTTTCAATCACTTAGACAATTTGAGAGATATTGCGTTTTAAAAAATATTTTTTAATTTGTTATTAAGAAAAATTGGCCGTTAAGATTTGATGAACGAACTCGTCTAAGGCATTAGCAAAATAAGGGTAATTCCCAAATTTTGTTCCAATCAGTCAGGTATTTTTTGAGTTATCGGTTGGATACATATATATATATATATATATATATATATATATATATATATATATATATATATATATATATATATATATATATAAACATTTGAACTGACCATGGAAATGGATTCCAGGCGCCCTAATTCGCGCTAATTTGAAGAAATTTTCCGAAAGTCTCACCATCGATAATAATAATAATAATAATAATAGTGAATTTTCTTACTGAAAATTCACTAAAAGCAAGAGTCTTTACTATGGAGCTATATACGCATCTATGATTACGCTGGTTATATAATACGTGTAAAATCATACCTACATTATTTTGGTACGTTTAACTCGACTCTTTCTAAGGCCATATGCCTAAAAGTCCTTAAGTAGTATATAGTCCCTAAAGATTCAACGTATCTACAAAAATTAAAATAACCTTGTTATTCTTGAAGATACAAAACTATTCCAGGAGAAAATTAACACTTTGTCTACAAAAACTGATTAGATAAGGCTGACTAACAAGCCCATCCCAGCCATTTACAAAAGAAAAGCATTTGTCTGTATGTATATATATATATATATATATATATATATATATATATATATATATATATATATATATATATATATATATATATATATATATATATATATATATATATCTTTGCAGTGGAGGTTAGCGCGAAGCGCCGTTTCTTAATTTATGGTGGTTCTGGGCTTCTATGTACACACAGTACAGCAAAAAAGAATCTCTGGGAATACAACACACTTATATCAGGAGACACTGGACGGTTACGTCATTCGTTGGACTCTTCAGGCACTGCAGTGCAGTGGAGAATAATAATGCGAGGCACCATTTCTTGGTATTGACGGTTCTAGGTTTCCACGTGCATCAAGTACAGAAAAAATGAAGCTGTCAGAAGAAAATTGGCGGGCGAAAACAGCTACTTCCCTCGCTAATTCTATGATGGCTAGCGAATGGTGTGATTCAACGCCCGTCTTTTTTTTTCTAATATAGAGCACTTATTGAAGAAAGAATTTATTAGGAATAATAATAGCCATAGCAAAAAACTTTTCTTAAGGTTAATGTTAAATTGAGTTATTAGATTAAAAATAATTTGAAATAAAACTCGTTATTATAATGCACTTATTACGTCACAACCTTTTTAATCGTTCTCTTTAAAGATATCAGGGTTATGATACCGATATCTAGTAATATATACAGACACTGTTGTTCTTCACTTAATATGTAGCAACAAACAAAAGTTTATTTTATTTAAAAACGAAAAATCCATTTCAATCAAAGGTTTGTTTGCGCAAGGCATATGAAAAACTAATGGTTAAAATCACATCATATGGTGTTGTATGAATATTTCTGGTTAAAATATTTGATGTGGCAGGAAACAGTCAATGTAATTAACTGAGCAAATAATTCTTGTTAATTGTGATTCTTTGCAATTACCGTGGACAGGTTTGCCATGGAATAAGCAAACATTGTGTAATTTCTGTTTGGGTAACATATTTTAATAGCGAATATCTCGTTATCCGCATGGATTCATCACTAGAATATTGCTATTGATTTATCATTATTTGTGCCGATATTGATAACTAATAAACGTTCTGGTTTGTTATGATACACATACAGATACAGAGAGGACAATATAGTACGCTAAACAGACATTTCAAATTGTATGTTCCTAGTAGTATAGCTATGCCGATTCTAGCACAACAATCCATGCTATTTTTTATAGAGGTTCATTTTGCAAAAAGTTGTCCGCACGCACAAAGTCAGAACACTTCAGTTTACATATAGACTGTAATCATCAATGCAACTGCAAGGTTTGCAACCGCACATGACCTGAACACACCTGCACAGGTGTCAACCTGAACAGATCATCTGGTCTGTTCAGCGCAAGAGCGGTTGCAAAATTGATGATAACAGTCTATATGTAAACTGAAGTGTTCTGACCTTACGCATGCGCAGTTTACAGTTGGGGACAAGTTTTTGCAAAATGACGATGATGGTGAGATTTCTCGACGTCGGTAATTGGCTATAGTGACGGAAGTAGACGTTATATAATGCAAAACTTCGTTGATCTTCCTATCAAGATTTTACATTTACTTGCCGCTAACATTCTAGAGTTCAACGTGATTTAAACGCAAGCCTTTGTTGTCACCAAAAAGTAAAATATCGACATGCTAAGTCTAGGTATAAAGAGATAATCCTAGAAAGTCGTTATTTTTCTTAATTATATTTTAATACATTAATAACAGTTGCCATCATTTGATTCCTCGCGATCATAATGATTTCTCTATAGAGCTGAGCCTACAGAAGGTCACGTCTTTTATTAATACATTGTGTAGAAACTGTAACAGATATTACTACTGTCTATTTTTCTGTAATGTCTAAAGAAAATAGGTACTCACCGATTTATCTTATTTGGCTTCGATCCTGAAACAAAAAGGTTGTATTAGAGAATGTTTAGCAAAATAAAAGTACGCATACTAAAATATGATTAAGTTGCACACATTATGTGCAATTAAACACTGAGATATGAAAAGTTAATGGATGACCTTGAATCATCTGATAATTGGATATGCAAAAGAAGCGTGTGGTATAGCAAAAACTGGATGTTTTAAGAAGGATGCAGGGTGGAATGAAAAAGTTAACAAAGGTGTGAATAACAAAAAAAGATAGCATATAAAATTAGCAAATGCCAGAGATGTGACATGATTGAGGAGAGAATAAGTTAGTCACAGTAAGCGAGAACTGAAAGTGTAAGAGGCTAAGAAAATGTAGAATTATTTTGAAAGGGCTATATATTTTTTGGAAGTGGATAAAAGAGATAAGATAAACCGAAAGAAACGATGCGATTAAATCGAAAATCCAGAAAGGAGGCATGGCTATGCGACAAGGAAGGTGTAGAAGAATAGCAACACTTGTGAAGCCAGAAAAGAAGTATATATATATATATATATATATATATATATATATATATATATATATATATATATATATATATATATATATATATATATGTTTAGTATCTAACGAATTCAACAAGCACTAATGACTTTTACAAGTGTTGTGATTTGTGATTACTCTCGAAGGACCTTGTGATTTGTAATTGCTCGATGAACTGTTGTAAATTAAATAATTGAACACGTCAAGAATACACTTAACATATTTATTCTACATATAAATTTACAGAAATGCTGCACTAATACAGAGGGTGTACTAAACTTAACTGAACTGATCGTTATGATCGCAAGAATGATAATACTAATAATGTTATAGATTCTTCACCAGCATGCCTTCTATCCTGGTAAGTGGTGGTGCGCAGGTACCTAACCAGGTATACACCCTTCCCACAATATTCAGAAATAATTCAAGGTAGCTAGTGTCCAAGTTAATATAATACAGGGGGTGATTGAAAAAACATTAAACTATGCTTAATATGAAAATCCAACAACAAGTGTTACATAGCACACTGTTAACAGTCTGGTCCAGAATAGGGTTGAAATTTACTTCCAAAATTAATCAGCTTTGGATTTTGACGTACCAAGCAGACATTTCATCTAATACCTAATATTTTTACTTAGATAGCTTGCATTTAAACTAGGTGAGCCTTGACCATACCAGAGCTCCACTGAACTAACATTTGTCGCATCTACTATAGATTTACACAAAAATCCTAATTTTCCACAGCCAAAATAATAGTACTTTCAATAGTATCAGTGTAAAGGTACTAATAATCATCAGAATGCTCTGCGCAATAACGTCAGGCAGAATGTAATACTATTCAAGGGCATGAGGTCGAAACAGCGATCAAGAAATTAAAGAACGGAAAAGCAGCAAGTGTGAATAAAATTGTGAAGAAATGTTAAAGGGGGGAATTTTCAATTTAACTGTGTGACTATGTGAGTTGCTCAACGTGTGCAGAGAAGTATGCTAAGTATGAAGATACTTGAATGACGCTATCATGGTGTTTTGTATAAAATAAAATGAAACAAGAGTGAATTAAGAATTATCTAGCGACCAGTTGGAAAATGCTTGAGTGTTGGAAAAAAGTATATAGCGCGTCTGTACATTTGACGTGAGTATATGATACTGTAGATACGCAGAAGCTGTCGAGAATTTAGCAAAAATTAGGATGGAAGATTGGTTAATTCGAGCTATTAAATCACTTTGCAAAGGTAGTCCACCATGAGCGAAAATCAATGGAAAACTCGGTAACTATATGAAGATTAAACAGGGTGTCAAACAAGGATGTGTAATGTCTCCATGTTTGTTCAACCTATTCATCGACAAATGTATAAGGTAACTCTTCTTATAGACAGAACGTGTAAAAGTGAATGCTTCTATGTGTTAGTGTACGCTATGTTGTTCCTATACTACTTACTAGTTAATGTGAAGGAGAAATGCAGCAAGTGTTAGAAAAACTGATCACCGTAACAAGTAAAAGCGTGTAAGCGGAGAAAACACTGACGTTATGGTGTTTAAAAAAGAGGGCGAAGCAAGTAATTGCAGTATCTTCACGAATAGTACTTTGTTATAGAAAGTAATAAAATGTAGATATCTTGGAAGACTGCTTTCAAACTACGGAAGAATAGATGATGAAATACAAAACTGAAGCAAAAGCTATAATCACTCTAGCTAGGAGTAAATGTATATCTAAAGAAGGAAAAATAGCTGGTCATGAGTGGATGTCAGGCAAAGGATGTAAGGAAAATTAACTCTATATGACTGGATGATTAAAACAGGAAGAGATAAAGTTAAAAATAAATGGCTTCTGAGCGAAATTATTGTGGAAAATTCTATAGAAAGTAAACATAACCGCAATGTGCTCAGATGGTTTGGGCATTTGAAGCGAATGGATGATGAAATAATGACAAGTAAGAGAAGCTAGCTTGGTCGAATGTTGTTAATGATATATTAAAGAAAAAAAGATGTCAGAAGATTGCGTAATAGGATATCGTGTAGATATACTGTATGAGTGCAGAAGAAACGAGGCATGTCCGGATACATTTGCATTTAGAAATATTGTTAGGAAATAGCATAGGCTTTTTGGCGTGTCTACCCTTTTATGAGAATGACATGATATGCAGGAGTAGTAATAGTGACTAAACTTAGCCCGCTCTCAATTTCTTCGTCTGCTTTGACAGCCATACAAAAGATTACTAGTTCCTTATTCTGATATATTGGGATCTAATCTCCAATTGAAAGAGCCGTCATATCGCACATGATTTGCAATGTCTATTAAGATTTTCTTCGCCACCTTTGTTATAAGTTTTATAAAAATTTTGAAACTACGAAAAAGTAATTTTCAACCTGAATTTTTAGAAGGGGTAAAAGCAGGAGGAGACCATAATTTACTTTTTACGTGGCCATGATACCAATTAAATAAGATTCCTGCAATCTTATATAAATTTCTCTACAACGTCCTGTTCCGCTTCTTCCTTAATTCTTAGGCAATGTTAGTGATATATTATTCTTTCTGAAATATTTCTGGTGGAAATTGCAATCTTATAGTGGCTGTGGAAAAAATGCAATTTAGAAGTTTCGCACCCACAAACGTGCCTGAGGCAATTTGTAAAAAGAATAATAGTCCATCGCGTTAGTGGTGGTGGGTGATAAATGTTGGAGGTGTTCGAAATTACGGGATTAACTCTCGGCACGGTTAGATTTAAGTGCCCCTGCTCTGCTACTGCTATTGCTGCTCTGTTACTTGTTATCAAATGAATTGCCCGTTTAATATAATTTTAATGGAAAACTGTACTTTAGCCCACACTTAGACTCAAAGAGGCAACTAGATGCTGAGATGGGCATACTCCTTCTTACCACTCGTCTCTATAGACGATATAACAGAAATCATACTTTAATAGGGGTACCGGAAAATTGATGTAATTTTTATCAATCATCACATCCTAATCGTTCACTTTTTACGTTACCTTGGAATCATGTAATCTAAGCCTTATACATATATTTAATTAATTACTATCTGATATATTCAGTTACCTTATACAATAGTTAACTTCCTTAATTTTTAAGTACCTTACATATATAATAACATGCATAAATGCCAATGCAGTCATCAGTTAGTCTAAGTTACAATATACGAAAAAAAATTAAAGAAATAGTTTGACTTTACAAATGTTTTATATTCAAGCATCCGCCAAGGAAAATAATATTTGTATGTAACATCTAATAGCTTTTGTTTAACACAGAAAGATTCTAGTCTTGTGTCCTCCCGTGATATCCAGCTAACCCAAAGAATTTCATATACATACACACACACACACACACACACACACATATATATATATATATATATATATATATATATATATATATATATATATATATATATATATATATATATATATATATATATACAGTGTGTCCTAAACTGGATGGGAACGTATTGCTATCTCTGTTATTTTTAGAGATAGGGAGACGACTAAATTAGCAATCTTTTGTAGAATTTCATGCTCGTCCCAATTATGACTTGCATTTTGCCCTGCCTTTTTAGTGAATTTTCTTTAAAAAAATTCACTAATGAGGAGATCCCGACTTTTGAATTTTGAAAAAATTTCTTCAAATGAGCGCTAATTAGGCCCTCCAGAAAACATATCCGGGGTCAGTTTCAATTTTTATATGTTTATATATATATATATATATATATATATATATATATATATATATATATATATATATATATATATATATATATATGTTTATATATATATATATATATATATATATATATATATATATATATATATATATATATATATCACACCGATAACTCAAAAAATAATGGGCCGATTTTGATTAAATTTGGTGAAAAAATTCCTTTTGCAAATTGCTTGGATGAGTTCGTTAGCCAGGAAAATCTGCCCAGGTTTTCCCGGAAAATTTTGTGTTTTCTTTCGAAAAAAATTTATATCTCCGGAATTAAGAAAGTAAGGGCAACCAAATTTGGCAGTTTACATCCTTATAGGTAAGTTACCTACCAAAATTTAGCTATGTAGGTCAAAAGAGAAAAAAGTTATAGGCATTTAAAGAAAAATAAATTGGGGTTTTCCTCAAAACGTCAAAGTGGCGATTTAAAATGTCAAAATTGGCAACATTTAGGCAAAGAACTTGAATCTAATACAGGCTATAGAAATAAAATGTCTCAAGAAGAACGTTTTACAAACCCTAAAGTCTTAGTTTCAATCGTCATTGTCCTTCATTTTACTAAAATATTCCCAGAAAATTCATTTCAAATAGACCCTGTCTCTGATGCTTGGCAGTAGCCTTAGGTATAGAGTTTATCGTTTAATGGTATATAATTTTTGTCTAATTTTCGTAAAAAATCAATAAAGCTCAATATATCCGTTATTATATAAGATATGAAAATTTTTGTATATATTAATTATAGGGTGTCTTGAGCTACATCTTAAAATAATATTTCTACAATCACAGGTGGCCCATAAGTCGTTGGTGATACAAATTTCCATTTTTTTTAAATCAAACACGCCTTATGTTATTACATTTTTGCATTTTCCATCGAAATATAATGCATGTTTGTAAGAAAAGAAATTCTGGACGCAGCAAGTGCGTTATGGTAGCGAATTTTGATAAAATGTTTCATATTTGAACAGCTCAATTCGCTATTAACCTATAAGGTTGACCAAGAAACGTGTTTTTTCGGGAACACTTTAAGTTTACTTTTGGAAATTTTTGTACATTTTCACACAATAAAGTTATTTTGATGAAACAAGGCACATTGTTTTTACTATATAGGTTATACTGGTAACCAAATTTGATGCCTGCTTTCTTAAAAAAAAACACACATATTTGTTATTAAAAACATTTTAATGAAAATTCACTACCATAACGCACTTGCTGCGTCCAGAATTTTTTTCTTTTTCAAGTTATTTTGAAAAAAACAAAATTTGTCGATTTCTTTTTTCTTCAATATCTAAGTAGGCGTTGATCTGACATATCTAAGACTTGCACATTATCAGGACACTATTTACAGAGTAATCTTTTTGTGCTATTCTCAACTTTGGATTGTCATTTGTTTTTGAGCTACAGGTATCAACGTTTGTTTTTATTATGGTAGCCATATTGGATTTTTTTGCTCACGTGATAGCCTATGAAAAGGGTTTCCAATGATGTACAACATACTTGAGAAATCTTGTAATTGCACTGACAATTTTGAGAAAAACCGTTTTGAGGATAGTATGCTATGAAAGCCAATACCAGAAAACAAATGGCAAAAAAGTGTTCAAAAAGCAGTAAGCCGTGGAGTCTAAATAGACTTCTACTTTTAGAATAATTTTCCAAAATGATTCACCATAAAAAATATTGTGATTTAATTTACAATACTTAATTAGGTAATAATGATGGGTAATATTATGTCAAATAGTTTAATAACGAAACCCGGCTATAACAAATATAAATTTAAACTCCACAAGACAATACAATTAGAAACGGAACTCAACAAATAATATAATAGAAACCTAAAAATACACTAAATAGAAAATTGTTCAATATGGCCACCGTTTTGTTCAATGCACTTTATACACCTTTTTGAAACATGCCTGCAAACTCTGGTGATGGTGTTTCGGTTTATATGATTTACAGCTTCCGTTATTCTGTTTCGTAATTCATTGATATTTTTTGGTGGAACGAATTTATATACATCATTCCTCAGAGCACTCCAAAAATAAAAATCCATTGGTGTTATATCAGGACTTCGAGCACATCAATGAACCGGCCCATTGTTACGAATGACACGATTATTAAAATTTTGGTACAAAAATTCTTTGACGATTCTAACATTGTGAGCTGTACAACAGTCTTGTTGGTACCAAATCTTGTCTAAATTATCATGAACTCTTTTCATTGTTGATAAGATATCATGTCTCAATAGATTAAGATACCTTTCCCCAGTTAAATTATTTTCAAACAAGAACAGACCAACAATTAAGTTACCTGAAATTTTCTAAAATTAACTGTCTAATTTACAAATAAAAATAGCAGTTTTTTACCTAATAAGCCGCACCAAACATCAATACCAAATCTGTCTTGCAATGGTCTTTCTTCCTTTAGATGGGGATTTTCATTTCCCCAACAATGCCTATTATGGCGATTATACACATCACAATTTGTAAATTTGGGTTCATGGGTTCATATTATTTTCAAATGAAAATTTTTATCTTGCTCACATTGTCCTTGATACCATCTGCAGAATTGAAGTCGCTTAGGGTATTCGTCAACATTTAAGCCTTATACGATTGTAGGTTTGTATGGACGGTAATGACTTTGTTTTAATACACGGTATAGCGTACTTTTTGGAACGTCAATTTGTTCACCATAAAATCGAACAGATTGTGGAGGGTTTTTGTTTGAAACCTGTAGGACGGCATTGTTTATTTCTTCATTTCTAGGCATTGGTAGTTTCTTTGCGTGAAAGCTACCGTCGTTCAATAAATTGGTCACTATCCTGCGAAATATTTTGGTGTTTGGTTGACGTCTTTCTGGGAAGTTGTTTTGATATGAATTTGCAGCTGCCTCAGTATTTCGGTTGGAACGAATATAACATTCCAACAAGTCAAAATATTCTTCATTACTGAACATATTGTTGAATGATATTTAAAATTAACAGGAAACAAACTATTTATCACATGAGCAAAAATCCAATATGGCTACCATAATAAAAACAAACGTTGATACCTGTAGCTCAAAAAAAAAATGACAATCCAAGTGGAGAATAGCACTAAAAGATTTCTCTGTAAAATGTGTCCTGATAATGTGCAAGTCTTAGATATATCAGATCAACGCGTACTTAGATATTGAAAAAAAAAAGAAATCGGCAAATTTAGTCCTTTCAAAATAACTTGAAAACAAAAAGAGGCAGAGGAAAATACAAGTCATATTTGAAACGAGCATGAAACTCTACAAGACATTGATAATTTAGACGTTTCCCTATCTCTAATAATAACGGAGATAGCAATACATTCCCATCCAGTTTGGGACACATTGTATGTATGTATATATATATATATATATATATATATATATATATATATATATATATATATATATATATATATATATATATATATATATATACACAGGGTGGTACAACAGTGCATTCTAGTTGAATAGTTCCTTTATGATTCAATAATAATAAACATTTGCAACAAAAGTTGCAGGTACTAACGTTAGCTACAAACTAAAACTATTTTTGCATATACGGGGTGTTGCATATGTCAGATAGAACCCAAACTTCACTCTTTTTAAATGGTACACCCTGCATATTGTTTAATTTTCTAATTACTCTTGTTTTGCCGATTCATCCAGTGTACAGTTGTAGGAGTCTATACAGACTCGTTCAAAAGTTATGGTCACTTTTCTAAAATATCACAGGCACATTTGACGGTCTGTATCTTCATTAATATGTCAGCATGTAACACTCTATCATGTCAGAAATATGAAAAAGTGTTCTTCTTTCAACTTCAATTAATGCCGAAAGAATTCCTTGAAAACAGTATACAGGGTGAGTAAAAAACACTGGAGTCAAGTCGTCTCGAGAAATTCAAAAATGGAACAGCCCGTATATTATAATCAATTTCTATACATCAACACATGTTCTTTCAGTTGCATGAAGTATTCTATATACCTAAACCTAAAACCAGTATTGACTCAGGTGTGGGGTGTTTTTTTAAAGAAATAGTGCTGCAAATTGGATAATAACTTTCATATAGCTGTGATAATTTATTCTCTTCAGAAAGACATTCTCATGGAATGAATTTAGAGCACATGACTTGAACACAAAGAAAATATGTGTATTCCTGTACCCACAAACCTTTGAAACGTCATATTATTCGAGTTTTATTGAAAAAATGTCAACTTTCACCAAATCACCCCTTATTTATCCCCTACCCCCTGAAGCGATATTACCAAAAAACAATTCAAAGCGTTCCTTTGTCGAGTGCTAACTGGATACCAAATTTGAAGATGATATCTCAATTCGTTAGAAAGTTATTGCGCCTATTAATAGACAGACGTAGATGCCGACAGACTGACAGACCGACCGACCGACAGACCAAAAAAAAATTCGTTCCAGAAACAAATTTTCTATAGGTTTTGAGACTTTTTACGCCGTTTTAGCAAAAAAATTATTCAACAATTTTTTCAACAATTTTCCACCCCCACACATTCAACCCCTAATTTATATCAGCACAAAATACCAGATGTTTGATGAAATTAAAAGTTTTTAAAAAAATAAACCCTAAAACGTCATATTACTCGAGTTTAAATGAAAAAATATCAATTTTCACCAAATAATACCCCCCCCCCCCCAAGCCTTTATTACTAAAGCGATTTTTCGTAAAAACAATCCCAACCGTTCGTTTGTCGAGTGTTAATTCTATACCCAATTTGAAGACGATATCTCAATTCGTTCTAAAGTTATCGTGGCTACAAGCAGACAGACATACAGACCGATATACTGACAGACCGACAAACCGATAGACCGACAGACAAAAAAAATGTTGTTCCCAAATCATATTTTCCATATGTTTTGATACTGTTTAAGACGTTTAAGCGAAAAAAATGTGAAATTTTTGTCGCCGAGGCGATACTTCCACACGTTGTGACGATGTGGAAGTAAAAAGGTACATTTATACACAGGAACGGGTTCGTGTCTAATTTTTGAAACACCTGGATACAGTTTCCTGTCTAGAGTCCTCTCGGTTTGATTATTGATGGTATTTTTTTCAACAACACACCACGAGGGCTCACAGCCTAAATACTATCGTACCGTGGGCAGCCTTTGGGTGAGGGTAGGTTCACCAATGAGTCGTATAGCTCTCTTCTGAATGAAGTCCAGGATAGCTAGTGTAGCAGCGGCAGCGTCACCCCAGACGTGGCAGCAGTATTCGAGGTTTGACCTTATTTGTGAAGTATATAAGGTATAGACATTAGCTGGTGAAAAGTATTTGCGCGTCCGGAAGAGGAAACCTAATTTCTTAGCAGCCGCTTCTGCAATTTATGTGACATGTTGGTGCCAATTGAGATTTAGATCCACAGAAATTCCAACAAGTGAAAAGGACTCATTACTTTGATAACTTGGTTGTTCATTGTGATGGGTCTAGGGCTGGTGTATCTCTTATGAGATAGAAAGCAAGACTGAGATTTGGTGGGGTTGAATTCTACAAGAATTCTACTTCTCCAGGCTA
Source organism: Tillus elongatus (assembly GCA_964006375.1). Lineage (NCBI taxonomy): Eukaryota > Metazoa > Arthropoda > Insecta > Coleoptera > Cleridae > Tillus > Tillus elongatus. The sequence goes on along the minus strand of OZ023263.1, from coordinate 615,014 downwards.
ATATTTTTAGGTGATCCACGGAGAGAGAACCCTCCTTGAGTCTGCGATTCTCATCTAATTAAACTGAAGAGACAGGCTTAGAATATTGCATATTGGAGTGGAGGGTGTTGTCATCCGCGTAACTGTGAACTGGGTTGGATGTGCTAGAGCGGAGATCATTGATGTGGAGAAGAAACAAAGAAGGGGCTAAAGCTGAACCTTGAGGGACTTTCGCATTAACTGGATACAGTCTAGAGGAATGGCCATCCACGACAACAGAAATGCTTCTGTTGGAGAGGAAATTTGCTGTCCAGGTACAGAGTTTTGGCAATAGGCCGAAAGTTTATTAAGCAGCGCTGCGTGCCAGACCTGGTCGAATGCTTTGAATATGTCTAGAGCGACAGTCTGGAATTCACCGTGTAGTTCCATATACTTGTTCCAAATTGGGTGTCAAGGAAAAGGAGGTCGGCAGTTGATCTGCACTGACGGAACCATACTGCCTGTCGTGGATTAGACTGTGTTTTCAAGAAATTTTAGTAATTCGGTGTTTATATACATTTCCATCACTTTAGAGACGACTGAAAGCAGAGAAATAGGCCTGTAGTTGCTAGGGAGCGCTTTGGATCCTTTCTTGGGGACGGGTTGTATTCGAGCAGTTTTCCAGGTAGTAGGGAAAAGGCCTCTATGGTGAGATGTCTGAAACAGGCGGGTCAGGAGCAAGTTCTGGTGCGCATTTTTTGAGAACAATTGCTGGGATCTCGTTAAGGCCAGAGGCTTTTTTAATTTTGAAAATGATATCCGTCAATTTATGCGCGACATTGGAGACTGTTGGTGGTTGAACGTTTGGAGGTGGGTTGAGAGTAGAATTGCCGGCAAACAACGAGGCAGGAAGCTCAGCCTTGCCCAGGGAGGTAGAAACAATTTCATCCCCTGAAACAATATGTGGGAACGTGTTCATAAAGAAATTATTCCCAATATATTTAGCAAGAGTCCAGAAGGGGTTGCTGCCGTTGGAGCTTGAGAAGACTTTGTTTTTGATGTGGTTATTAAACGAGTTTTTTGCCTCAGAAAGAATGCGGACATAGCGGTTTCTAGCGTCGTTAAATGCTTGACGGTTTTCTTGACTGGGATTATGTAGAAACGTTTTGTTAGCTTTGACCTTTTCATGTATGGCCTTGTCACAGGCTTTAGAGAATCAGGGCTTTTGAGTGGCTGAAGAGGTTTTCTGTGTACGTGGAATAAATAACTCCATGCCAGCTTGGATGATTTCGGTGACGTTTTGTGAGATATAAGAGGGGTGAGGATGAGAGAAGCAGACAGACGCCCATGGAAATGAGGAAAAGTAATCCCGCATTTCGTCCCAGTTCGCGGAGTTGTAGTGCCAAACAATACGTTGGTGTGATGACTATGCGACCTCGGGTTGCATTGCGCAGAAAGCAGTGACCATGCCGTGGTCTGAGTGACCAAGGGGGGCGGTGACTGATGTCTTATAGCATTCCGGCTTTTTAGTAAGAAGGAGATTCGAGGGATTTGAGCTGTGTGTTGGGATGCGACGAAAGTAAGTAGGTTGCTGAACCATATTGGCTAAAGAATTGCTGACTGCGAAGGCCTCCGCTGTTCTCCCTTGTGGATCGGTTTTTGAAGATCCTTGCCATTTCTTATTATGGACATTGAAGTCACCAAGAATAGTGACCTCGGAGGAAGGATATTCAGAAATCAGATGGTCTGTTTTTTCAGGAAGGTAGTCGAAGAGCTGAACAAAGTTTTTGTCAGAAGGTGACTGGTAATTGCAACAGATGAATTTAGTTGCAGCCCTGAGAGAGAGTTTCATCCAAAGTATGTCTTTTCTTCCAGCTTCCAAATTGGGGAGTCTGGTGCAGGGTAGATTACTACGGACGTATGCGCACACACCTCCATGCAATCTAAAGGAAGTAAGGACTTCAACGGTCCCTTGAAAAAAATCCTTTAATATCACGTAAAAGAAAAGTTCACTACCACACACAAATATATATATATATATATATATATATATATATATATATATATATATATATATATATATATATATATATATATATATATATATATATATATATATATATATATAAAAAAATTGAAACTGACCCCAGATATGGGTTTTAGGGGTCCTAGTTTGCGCTTATTTAAAAAAAAATTAAAATTCGGGATCTCCCCATTAGTGAATTTTTTAAAAGAAAATTCACTAAAAAGGCTAATAGACCAAAAAACACAATTTCAATCGAAACAGCTGCTGGAGGGAAAGTCATCTGTGTGACAACAAGGCGACGTCGCCCATAGACTGTGATGATATAAACCAGTAAAGGCAAGAGCCGGTTAGCCAAGCTGTAAAGAGGTGGACGAAGAGGAGCGAAAGAAAAGCGTTGGGGGTGATGCGTTTTCCCCGGCGAGCGGAGTGAAGTGAAGTCGAGTACATGAGCCGTACCTTAGTCCTTATTACTGGGAATTATGACTGCAAGCTTTCATTAGGAACTTCCCGTGCACTACACCAGACGCTACCCTCATCTCCACGTCGTCGACCCTACCTGTGCCACTGTACCCGACTCGACGCGACGTTTATTCGTAGACAGCCGCAGGCACTCGTAATTACAAGATTCTAATTCGCTTTAGTAAATTTAATTTTAGATATTTATAATTTGTGTATTTGATGAGAAGCTAACGCTGCATCACGTTTTAGCTCGTCTCTGGAAAATGTTCTAGTTCTTCTTAATTAGATTATGCTCTAAGAAATAATCGTTGAATTAGCTAGACCACTATGAAGAGCACGTTATGTTGAAACACTCGTAATACAGGTAATCATCTCCCAAAAATATTTTAGGCAAAGTAATATTTACGATAGTATTGTAGGATGTAACGTAGTTTATCCAGTCTCTATTTAAACATTTCGGGACGCAGTTTTAGTCAACCCAACCGAATCGGTTTTTACAATATTAACAATAACAAAATATCTGCTGAAAATTGTAATTTCACTCAATGGTGACAAAGTTATTTAGGCGTTTTAAACAAAAATTGGATCTTGTTCAAAACGTATGAAATCTGTGCACAATTGTTTCTCCAAATGTCAAAAAAAAACATACATTCATCGAGCTGGAATCGATTATACAACCTTATGTGTAGAATACAAGCACGCTACCACTGAGCTATCTAAGGATACGCTTACTAACGTCTTGTTTACATGATACTTGAAACCGGCTTCATACCCGGGGTATTATATTCAAAGTATACGTAACAATTATTAATTACACAATTAGCAGAATTACCATTGAAACACATTCAACGACCGTTTCGGTCTTACTTGACGTCTTATGTTAAAGTTTAAAGATAAAAGAAACTATTTTAGAATCATATTTATAGAGATTTGATTTTGTTTACATTTCTACTATATTATGCTACATTTTCAGCCTAAAACCACAGCATAATATATCTATGCTGTGCTAAAACTATATTTGGTGCCGTTCATCAAGCTACAAATATAGTGTATTTTAAAAATTGATTGAATCCCCTAGTTAAATAACAGTCACTTGGAAAATGTTTAATTTCATGTGGTCTGTCATTTTCCATAATTGTGACCGAAATTTCACGATTGTTATTCGAGTAGTATGTTTTATGCCTGTTATTTATTTAGTTTGGTTACCGTTGATGTGTGGTTTATACCTATTGTATGAATCATATGCTTTTTCTCCACCTACACTTTTATTAAAAAAACATATCTAGCGACTTCTTTTTTGGCTTTACAAACGCTTGCTTTCTTATCTGCAGCCGGTTTCGCCTATTACGCAGCCACGAGAAACGAAAAATTTGAATTTGAATTTTAAAAAAACATTTAAACTTATATCAGAATTTACGTCATTATTAACTCTTACTGCATTAAAGAATGTGGTTAAATAGATTTTTAAAATGACCGAAGAAGACATTTACCAAACCTTTTATTAATGGAAGGAATGACGTTTTTTCAGTTTATATATACAAAGTCTCGTACACAAAACTCAACTTGTCAAACTAAACACTTCTGGGTGTTAATCATGGGTATTCGACGAGAAGCACGAATACACTTAAATATCGATTTCACAGATCTTCGACATATGACTCTAGTCCATATTATATCTATTAAATGCTGTAACAAGTTACACACAGATTTCAGAGTACTCAACATTAGGCATTTTAGGGCACGGCTCAGATCTCTTCTCATATCGAGGGCTTACTACAGTGTTGCTGAATATTTTGGTGATAGCTTGTAAATTTTGTGTTTGTGATAAGTGCAGCGACATTTCGTTGTTTTTTGTATTGCTTTTTAATTATTTTTTTAACTAAGTCTGTAAGTTTTATTGATTGTTGTATTGTATGTGACTAACCTTTCATATTTATGATGACTTGACTTATGCAGTTTTTGATTGTCGACTGGCTCAATAAATAAATCTAAATCTACATCTAAGGTTGACTGACTATTGTGAAAATGTCACGAAATGTACAAGTCTTTTGGCAAAAGTAAAAGTATTGACATTAATTACGTGATATTTGCAGTATAGTCGTTTAATTTCATAATGTGAGTTTGATCCGTAAGTATGACTGTTCAAATAATTAATGATCGCCGTTGTGTTAGCATGCATCTAATAATCGAGCGGCTGTCTTGGACAGAAGTTCGTTTTGTATAAATGATCAGTGATGTAATTTGAGTTAAATGTTGTAGAATGTTTGGCAACAACAAGTACGAGTAGCACAGTGTACACAACACACATAGAGCGAGTGGCGATGGTCCTTTTGTGCGGCTCTTATTGGCCACTGGCTATAATTAAACAAACTTCTGAACACACAGCCGCTGATCTCCACAACTCATAACTTTGCTTTGTGCTCTCCGGATTTCTACTGTGATCTGTGATCTGCATCTGGGTCTGGGCTGATGGTATGGTTTGCTTTATTGAGAAAAGACAATTCATCTCTCTTTCTCTTTGTATTTATAAATTCCCCACGAGATTTCTATTGTGATACTCATTACTCGTGACAGGTGAACATGCCGTTAGTGAAGGATTTTGTTAAATATCTTGTTACTAATTAGGAGATAATGATAACATGTTCTATTTAAGGTTGTAATTATACAAAGAATCTCAATTTACCCATGTTTTCTGATTTTGTTGTCAATGTTTAAAGAAAACTTCAAATACAGTAAGTGCGTTATGGTAGTCGTTAACTGAATTTCTATTTAATCTATAAACTTAAATTTAGGTATACAGGATGTTTCCAAAAGATGTAACCAAAATGATACTCTGAAAAATAGTGGTCAAAATAATTCGACTTAACCAAATTAACTTATATATCCCAATACGTCCTCAAAAAGTAACAGCTCTTTAAGATAAATATTTAAAAGTCTGGAGGCAGCAAGTGCGTTATGGAAGTGAATTTTCATTAAAATGTTTATAATGCAAGCAGGGATCAATTTGGTTCCCTATATACCCTATACACTAGAAACAATGTACCATATATGATCAAAATAACCTATTGTTTGAAAATGTTCAAAAACATAAACTTAAAATGTTTCGGAGAAAACTGGTTTCCTAGCCAACGAAACTTAGGTTAATAGTAAGTTAAATTATTGAAATTTGAATCATTTAATGAAAACTCGCCGTCAAAACGCACTTGCTGCGTCTAGGTATTTTTTTTCCTTACAAACATGCATCATACTTCGATGAAAAATGCAAATAGCAATAATATAAGAGATGTTCGAAAAAAATTTGTAGGTATCACCAACAACTTATGGGCCGACCTATGAGTGTGAAAATAATTTTATAAGATGCAGCTCAAGATACCCTATAATTAACGTATACAATTTTTTCTCGTGTCTTGTATAATAACAATTATATGGAGGTCTACCGTAGAAATGTATCGCCCTGTATATACGTAAACAGATGAAAACTGAAACTAAACCCGGATGTGGATGTTAGGGGGCCTAGTTTGCACTCATTTGAAGAAATCTTTTTAAAATTCAAAAGTCGCGGTCTCCTTATTAACGAATGTTTCTACAAAAATTAGCGCTAAAAATTATAGACCGTTAAACCATAAACTTAACTCAAACTACTGCCACGGCATCAGGGAAAGGTCCTATTTGAAACGAATTTTCTGGAAACATTTTAGTAATACGAACGGCAATGATGGCTGAAGCTGAAACTTGAGGGTGTGGAGAATACTCTTCTTGCGACATTTTCTTTACATAAGACGTATTTATTTCAGGTACTTTGCCTAGATGTGGCGTTTCAAATAGCGACTTTGCCTTTAAGCCTACAGACTTATATTGTGCACATGGTTTACCCTTTATAATACAAACACGCGTACTAAATCTGGTTGCCCTAACTATCTTTTCTCCGCAGATATGAAAATTTTCATTAAAAAACACAAAATTTTCCGGGAAAACCTTGGCCGATTCTCCTGGCTAACAAACTTGTCCAAACCACTTGCAACATGTCTTCAACCCCAACAGCCGCCATGGAGGTGTTGCTGGATCTACCCCCCCTACACTTCGTTATTATGGGAGAGGCCAGGCTAGGACTATACAGACTAGCCTGCAATGGTAGACTGAAGATCAACCCAGGCTTCAGGGGCCACTGCAAAATTCAGGAGATCGTGAAGGAACCCATGCTTGAAATGAGGTCAGACTTCGCGAGCCCGCGAATGTGCAGGGAAAACAACTTCACAGTGGAAATCCCTGATCGCGGGGCATGGCGGGAGGAGACACCGGGCATACCACGGGACGCGCTCGTCTGGTTCACGGACGGATCTGGCGGGGAGCGTGGGACGGGGGCAGGTGTTTACTCGGAAGGACCGAGGGTAAGTCACAGTATTTCCCTCGGAGCCCATGCAACGGTGTTTCAGGCCGAGATGTACGCCATCCTGCACTGTGTGCGGGAGAACAAGAGGAGGGGCTACACCAACAAGCGGATCCTCATAGCCACAGACAGCCAGGCAGCCCTTAAGGCACTAAGTAGCCCACGGGTAAATTCCTGGCTGGTGAGTGAGTGCCGAGACGAGACGAGCGACCTGGCTGGGCAGAATGAGGTGACCCTCATCTGGGTGCCGGGTCACTCGGGGGTCAAAGGCAATGAAGAAGCTGACAGTCTCGCAAAGAGGGGGTCAGCAGAACCATTTATGGGACCAGAACCGGCTCTGGGCGTGTCAAAGAGCACTGCCAGGGGAGCCATTAAGTCCTGGGTCAGAAACCAACACAAGGTGTACTGGGCGGACTGTCCAGGGCTCAGACATGGGAAGTCAATAATTGACGGACCCAGTTCAAAGAGAGCTGTGGAGCTGCTAAACCTTAGCAGAGGACAGCTCAGAAACACAACAGGTCTCTTGACGGGACACATGGCCGTCAAGAAACACCTACATAAAATGGGGCGGTTCGAAGGGGACCTCGCATGCAGACTCTGCGGCGAGGGGGAGGAATCAGCCCAGCACATCTTGTGCGAGTGTATAGCTCTGGACCGGAAAAGACAACTGATCTACGGTCACTCTAGACCGGAGACAGAGCAATATAAAACTTCACCCTACCAATCGCTGTGCAGACTAGTTCAAGGCACAGTGATTTTGGAATGGGTGGAGTAAGACTAGGGGTATGCACAATCAACCAAGGGTTGCGGTGCTATCGGGGCGGCAAGGCCGCGGACGAGCCCTGAGGGAACAAAAAAAAAAACCACTTGCAAAAGGAAGGTACTCAACAAACTTGATCTAAATCGACCAATTTTTTCTTGAGTTATCGGTATAATACCTATACATATATATATATATATATATATATATATATATATATATATATATATATATATATATATATATATATATATATATATATATAATATTGAAACTGACCTCGGATATGGGTTCTAGGAGGCCCAGTTGGCGCTCATTTGAAGAAATGTTTTCCAAATTTGAAAGTCGCTATCTCCTTATTAATGAATTTTTTAAAGGAAATTCACTAAAAATGTCATTATGCAGTATATATAATTGACATTATTTGTTTTAGAGCATTAAGCTTTATCGACAACCAGCATGTAACAAATATGAACAAAATATTTACAACCCTTAGGAAATCAAAAAAATATTTTTCAAGATTAAGTTTAAAGACCGTAACTTATTAAAAGTGCACATAGAGAGATGTAAGACAGGAATCGTCATCTCGTTGCGGAACCAAGTAGTATGTTGTCACGACAGCTCCATATAACACAAAGTGTTATAAAATAGGGACTATGTACAACCAACTAAAAATCTTCTAAATTGTCATCCCTGGTCCATTTCTACCCTAATATAGGCACAAAGTATATAAGGATAGATGTATTCTCACCACAATCAGAACCGTAGACCGGTTTCGCTTTATTTAGAGCTTGTCAGTACGGTATACTAATTGAGCACATAGTGACAGGAGTCGCCATCTCGTTGCGGAGCCAAGTAGTATGTTGTCACTGCAGCCCCAAATAACACAAAATGTTATAAAATAGAGACTGTATACAACCAGCTAACAATTTTGTAAATTGTCAGCTCTGGCCCATTTCTTCCCTAATATAGAGACAATGTATGTAAGGCTAGATGTATTCTCGCTACAATTAGAACCGCAGATCGGTTTCGCTCTAATTAAAGCTCGTCAGTACGGTATACTAATTACAGAGAGAACACACCTATAAAGTAATACGGCTATGGTAGCCAACCTCACAGCATATAGTGGGATGTAAGACAGAAGTCGCCATCTCGTTGCGGAACCATGTAGTATGTTGTTACGACAGCACCAAATAACACAAAATATTATAAAATAGATAAATATCCTTTTTTGTACGATTTGTGTAATATGTTGGTAATAATAAATGTTTAGTAAGTTATTGTAAATAAAAAGTTGTAGAATTTTTGTGAAAAGTATAATTTAGTGTAGCATTACTGAAGGCAATTTCTGTAAAAAAAAATGTTTTTTTTTTCAATTTTGGTTCTAAAGCTGTTTGTGAATAATTATATCTTGGTAGGTGTGATAGTATCCTGGAGAGGTTCGTTGACCAGGAAAATCGGACCAGCTTTTTCTGGAACCCTTTTTATTTTCGGAAAATGTTTGCACTTCCTGAAGCAACAATGCTATTTTAATGGAATATGGTACATTGTTAGTACTATATAGTTTATACTGCCAATCAAATGTCTTTCTTATAAAAACAACACATATTTGCAAATAAAAACATTTTTACGAAAATTCTGTACTATTACGCACTTGCTGCGTCCAGACTTTTTTCTTTCTGAAGCTTTGTCATTTCAATAATTAAATAGCTCTTTGCGGTTATTTACTGTGGACATATGTTTGGTGTCGATAATCTATTTTGAAAAAGTGAATTTGTCATCGTGGTTATGGTTGGAAACACAACTTGTACACTCCTGCCATCTTTTATCGGCTATTGCACTGTTAATCTTATACCTGAAGCTACCTCTTTCTGGATTTCATAACCCTTTTCAATTTGTCGGAAGCCTTTATGCTCTAGTCGCCTCTGTATATCGATTTTCCTTAGAATATCTACATTAATTTTACGCCTGATTAATGTCATACAAAGATTAAATATTTACCGTTAGGTTCTTTCCTTTAAGTTTAATAGTCTTAGCTGTATTTTACATGTTTCTTAAAATCTTCTAAGAATGAAACTATTGAATTTCTTTACTACGGCAATAACTAGCTCTTAATATTTTAACCGGTTGACCAGCCTGTACTACTGACATTATGTCAACTTATACGTCAACAAGCGCCATCTAGAAGCTACATAAAAGCACGCTTCTCGCAAAGCATCATTCAATTATAAAAGAGATCTCATCTTTTTAGTTCCTTGGGAGCTTGCCTTGAGCTCTTAACCGTCCAACCTAAACATCGCTCGTGTGTTTAAGGCAGTTCGTCAGTTCGACCAGTTCGATTCTTATTCCTTGGGTCGTGTGTTTTAACCTAGATACCTCTCGTGTATTTCGTGCGTGCCAAGTACAGTGGTACTGTAAATATTCTGTGTTTCTTCTAAATAAGGAAAGTATACGTGATAAACTTCCATTATACGCGCATTTAAGTAAATACAATACGCAAGTAGCTAACAAATTTGTTAAGCTCTTGAGTAATCCGTCAACAATTGTAAAACCGCAAATCGTAAGCAATATTTAATGGGAATAGTGTCAATATATATATATATATATATATATATATATATATATATATATATATATATATATATATATATATATATATATATATATATATATATATATATATATATATATATATATATATATATATATATATATATATATATATATATATAAGTGTATAATTGAAATCTCCTGGAACCCAGTGCTCCTAGAGTTTAAAAATACAGTCCGCATTCAGTCCACACTTCAACATCTTCTTCAAACGCTAATTAGTAAAGCCGATTAGTTAGCTAGGGAGGGATCAATCCACCTGTAGATCATTGGGGATAGAAAACAAGCTTTTTGTCCCACAGTTATTTCTAAATGCAGTAATATATTCTTCATACCTGGTATTAAAACTCCGAGATGTGTGACCAGTGTAGACTACGTCATAATGTGTACACGGCAATTTATAAATTTCAGGTTTTGCCAAGAAACATGATTTTTCTTTCGCGTTAAATAATATCTAAATCATGCGTTATGCTTTAAGATTTGAGAGCTACCTTTTTTTTGTAGTGCATTTTAAAATCTTAGAATATTTTTTTGAAATGTTTTTAAACTCAGTAGTCAAAACATATGTGTTATCCTTTTTCCATATAATATTTAAATAAGTTAGTTTAAGTGCCAGTATGTATCTTTTCAGTCTATCATCTTATCTCTTATTTTAGCACAGTAACAATAATTATTAAATTTTATTTCCTTGCTTAATGAAGACTATTTTTTTCTAAATAGATTTTAAAACTAGGTGTTACAATTACACGATTTATTATCTAATGATAGGCTGGAAGCTTTTTTGAAAAAAAGGAGACATGAGTCGTCTGGTATAGCTGTGTCTGGGTAATTAGGTTTTCTGTATATTGAGAAGTCAGGTAAATTGTTTTTCAACTTTCTGATCATTAAATCTAAGAAAATTATATTATTGTTCACTTCTTCTTTTAAAGTAAATTTAGTATTTGAGTGAAGGTTATTAATAAAATTGAAAAAAAAAAATAATTATGTAGGACGGCCTCGAAAACTTTCTGCGGCAACAAAATTATAAGTTTTTACGTTGTATACGCCTTTATTCAAAGCTACGGCTGTTTCCTTTAGCAACCCCTCTTAAAACTAAATGGTTTTCTGATATTTTATTCTGAATTGATTTGATAATCTTATTTTGATTAATTTGACGCTTATTATGTTTTAAAGTGAATGTCCTTAAAAATCACATAGTTTGGCACTATCGGCTACACTTGTGAGCCATTTTAGGTTAACAAGCTTAATTAGTAAATTTTCTTTAAAAAAATTCACAAATGAGGAGATCCCGACTTTTGAATTTTGGAAAAAATCCTTCAAATGAGCACTAATTAGGCCCCCAATAACACATATCCGGGTCAGTTTCAATTATATATATATATATATATATATATATATATATATATATATATATATATATATATATATATATATATATATATATATATATATATATATATATATATCACACCGATAACTCAAAAAATAATGGGCCGATTTTGATCAAATTTGGTGACTAACTTTCTTTTACCAGTGGCTTAGATAATTTCGTTAGCCAGGAAAATATGCTCAGTTGAAATAGAGTAAACAATGATTTGTTTTAATTAGACAGACGGATTCCCCCAGTCAGTATCAGTTCTGATCTGACCTTAAAAGTATGAAATTTCGACCACGAAATTATAATGCATGTTTGTAAGAAAATACATTCGGAAATCAGCAAGTGTGTTATGGCAGCGAATTTTTATTGAATGCCTCAAATTTGAATAGCTCAATTTGCTATTAACCTATAAGGTTCGTTGGCCAGGAAACTAGTTTTTTCAGGAACATTTTAAGTTTCTTTTTGAACGTTTTTTGTACATTTTCAAACAGTCAAGTTATTTTCATGAAATATGGTACATTGTTTCTACTATATATGTTATACTAGTAACCAAATTTGATGTCTGCTTTCTTAAAAAAAAACACATATTTGTTATTTAAAAGATTTTAATGAAAATTCACTATCATAACGCACTTGATGCGTCCAGACTTTTTTGTTTTTAAATTTACATGGTGTATAACATGTATAATATTTATCTAGAAAAGAAATCTCTTGAGGTGTGAAAGGTCCCTTAATTTTTCAAATCTTGTAGGGAATTATACGTTTGTAATGAAGCTGTTTGTCGATTTCTTAAATGTTGTACATTTTCAAAGTTTCTGATTTTTTGCGTTTATTAGTAAATTTTCTTTAAAAAAAATAATTAATGAGGAGATCCCGACTTTTCAATGTTGAGAAAATGTCTTCAAATGAGCGGTATTTAGGCCCCATAGAACACATAAATAATGGACCGATTTTGATAATTTCGTTAGCCAGGAAAATCGGCCCAGATTTTCCCGGAAAATTTTGTGTTCTCTTTCGGAAAAAATTATATCTCCGGAAATAACAAAGCGAGAGCAACCAAATCTGGCACGCGTGTTTGTAAAGAGTGAACTATGCTCCAAAATTTAGGTCTGTAAGTTTAAAGACAAAAAAGTTATGGGCAGTTAAAAAACAAATTTGGAGTTTTCGTCAAAAGGTTAAAGTCGCTATTTGAAACGTCAAAATTCGCAAAATTTAGGCAAAGAACCTGGAAGTTTCAGCTTCAACCAACATTGTCCTTCATTTTACTAAAATGTTCACAGACAATTCATTTCAAATACAGCCTTTCTCTGATGCTTTGGCTGTAGGTTTAGTTAAGTTGATGTTTTGGTTGTAGGTTTAGTTAAGTTTATAGTTTAACGGTCTATAATTTTTAGCTAAATTTAGTAGAAAAAATTCGTTAATGAGGAGACCGCGACTTTTAAATTTTAAAAAGATTTCTTCTAATGAGCCCCCCTAGAATCCTTATCCGGGTTTCTTTCAGTTTTTATCTGTTTACATATATACATGGTGACGTATTTCTACGGTAAAGTTCAATATAAATGTTATTATACAAGATACGAGAAAAACCTCTATACGTGATTTATGAGGTGTCTTAAGCTGCATCTTATAAAGATATTTTGACAACCATAGGATGGTCCATAAGTCGTTGGTGATCCCTACAATTGTTTTTTTCGAACACTCTTATATGATTGCATTTTTAAATCTTTTGTCCAAATATGAGGTATGTTTGTAAAAAAAAATCCAGACGCAGTAAGTGCGTTTTGGTATCGAATGTGCATTAAATCCTTCAAATTTCACTACCTTAATTTGCTATTAACCTAAGGTTTGTTGGCTAGTAAACCAACATTTTTAGTTTAGTTTGGGAAAATTTTTATACATTTTTAAACCACAAGTAATTTTGATAAGATATAGTACTTTATTTTTACTATATAGGCTATATCGGTAAGCAGATTGATGCCTGCTTGCATTAGAGAGATATTTTGGCTGTTAAAAATATTTTTATGAAAATTCACTTCCATAACGCACTTGCTGCGTCCAGAATTTTAGATTTTATTTCGCCAACTAAAATATATGTTTGATCATCCAATATATATAATTGTGAGGGATGTAATTTAGCAATGAATGCATTACTGTTGTACAAAAATGACAGATGCACAGTATCATGAATAGAAAAGTATTTTGTGGATACTTTTCATAGCCAGGTAAATCTGGCGTTCCTAATAGCAAACTTATTTATTTTAAAGAGCTTTCTGATGGAACTACCCTAATGCAACGACAGATTTTTAATTATAGTTTTCACGAATGCTTATAAATACATTCATTTTTCTTCTACCTGACGATACCTAAAAGACGAAACTGGTTGCGGAGAATAAACCAAGCATTTGCAAACCAGAGAAGAAGTATCTACAGCTATATTTAGTGTGGAATGGCTTTATTTATGTTATTTATTTCTATTGTTAGTTTAACTGAAACACCGTGTTTCAGCATCATCCCTATTATTATCATTTAAACTGTTGAAGACGGTTTTTAAAAGCTAAACCCATGTCTATAAGCGAATTTTGTGAACTAAAATTCGTTAGCAGCGATATGTGACCTATAATTCAGTGCAGTCAGTTCCCATCGATAAGTTAACCATATATAGCTGCAACGGGATACTTACACCATCAGTATAGAAGAGAAATGTGCATGTGCCTTCTGTATTTACCCCCTGTCACCCACTTTATAAATGATATTCGGCAAATATAGAGGCAGTCAATTTATTTTAATGTTTATATTGTGTCGGCCGTTGGTGGTCTACTTCCATTCGGTTTACGATTTAATGTTACACACTAATGATTACGGCTAGCCCGATACATGTTCCACCACCGATAAATGTTTCCTCCAGCGATCCATCAAAAACAAACAAAATTATGAAGTGCCACAACATTCACACTACCCAACCCTGCTCCCCTTGTGCACCCCTTTGATTTATCCTGTTTTGAATCTTCATGGCTGTGTTATATGCTGAGGATGGGCCGGCATTCGGCATTAATATGGACATTTGGGGAATAGCTTCATGTGAAATTGGAAACTCGCTTGATTATTAATGGTTTCAGAGGATGCCATTGCCAGAACGTCCGTCCACCTCACTTTATTTCTAATGCAATTCCAGTTGTACATTACTCTTACCTACGTCTCCGCTATTTATATTAAACGTTATAATTGGAAATGATTCTCTCTGATTTAGAATCGAACTAAACTTATTGGTCGACCAACAATAGTAAAGATTTCTCTAGTAGGATACTAAAACTTAACATTCTATACAACAATTGTTTAAATGTTTGAAGTTGCTTATAGCTAAACTGTTATATTTATGTTATATATATATATATATATATATATATATATATATATATATATATATATATATATATATGAGACATGCTTGGTTCTCGGGTTAAACCGCGTCCAGAATTTATGGAAACTCGACGTTTCGGCTCCTGTTTTGGAGCCATTTTCAAGAGGTAAAGGAAATATATAAGGACACTCTAAGGCCTCAATCTGCCTACTCCTTAGAGTGATGGACAAAAGTGGGTAAAGGAAATATGTAAGGACACTCTAAGGCCTCAATCTGCCTACTCCTTAGAGCGGTGGATAAAGGTAGGTTGGGTTGTTGTAGCTCGATTACGGGGCCTCAATCTGCCTACTCCCCAAATCTCGCCGGAGATCGTCTGTGAGGTCTCAGTGTGTTCAACCCTAGGCCTCAGAGAGATCTGGCAGTTTGTTGCAAGTCTTGTCTTATATGGGTCGTTCCGTCTACCTGTTGCGTCATCAGTGAAAGTAGTGGGGTTACCGTCAATTAAGTGGGGGGCTTTGGTCACGGTATCTAGAGGAGGATTAAGAGGGTCACCGGCAATTGTTGAGGCAGATAATGATGCAACAAAATTGTCTGTGGAATTCATTTCCCTTTTGTGTGTTTGCAAAGAAGATATAATAGGTTTCCAAGTAGTCGGAAGGCGAAGACCATCATCTCTCTTATTTAAACAATCCGGACGTTTTTCAATATCGATTGCTTCGCGGATAATTCTCGTTTTGAAATTGTAAACCGGTGCTATTGTTTTGGCATTATCGAAGTCTATTTTGTGCCCTGTATGAATATGATGCATGACCAGCGCCGATGAGGGGTCGGATTTTCTAACTGCGAGGGTGTGTTAGTATATTCTATTGTGGATGCGTCTGTTTGTTTGTCCTACGTAAGTTCGGGAACAGTCGGAACAAGGAATTTCGTAAACTCCGTGGGATTCGTTTGGAATCGTATCCTTGGGAGTTTTTATAAGATTTGCCAGTTTTTGCTCTGTTGTCAATACGGTTTTGATATTATGGGTTCTGAAAATTCGGCTGATTTTGTCGGTGACACCTTTAATGTATGGTATAAACGCTGTGTGTTGTTGTGTGGACGCTGTTTGCTCTTGTTGTGGTGTAGTGGTTTGTTGTTGTGCGTTTCTAATGTTTTGTAGTATGTGATTGTTGTCGTATCCGTTTTCTAGCAATGTCTGTCTTAAAAAGTTTAATTCTGTCTGTTTGTTGTTGTTGTCCGTTAGTCTAAGGGATCGTGTTACTAATGTTCGAACCACGGAATTTAGTTGCGATGGGTGATGGTGAGATTGGGCGTTAAGATACCGATTAGTGTGGGTTGGTTTTCGGTAGACAGTGTAAGAAAATCCTCTGACTGGGTTTTTAGTGATGCGTACATCTAAGAAAGGCAATGAAAAATTATTTTCCATTTCCATGGTGAACTGGATTTTGGGGTTGATGTTATTTAGGTAAGAAAGGAATTCGTCTAGAGATTCTTTGCCGTGTGGCCAGACAGCGAAAATGTCGTCAACGTATCTTAACCAACACGTTGGTTTAAGTTGGGATGAATTGAGGGCTTGTGTCTCGAAGTTTTCCATGAAAATGTTGGCCAATGCAGGAGAGAGGGGTGAACCCATTGGAACACCTCGAACTTGTTTGTAAAATTTGTTTTGAAAAAGGAAATAGGTGTTAGATGTGCAGTGTTCTACAAGAGCTAAGGTATCGTGGGAAATTTTGTGTTTATTTTTGAGAATGTCAAGGGTTTCAGATAGAGGTATATTGGTGAATAAGGAAACTATATTAAAGCTAACTAGGATGTCGTTTTGAGAAATGGTGTTGTTTTGAAGAAGGTCGATGAAATGGGTGGAGTTTTTGACATAGGATGTAGCGTTTTCTACTAATGGTTGGAGAGTTTTGGCTAGATGTTTTGCAAGTTTTTGTGTGGGTGAACGGTGGGCACTTACGATAGGGCGAAGGGGAATATCCGGCTTATGGATTTTCGGGAGACCATATTTTCTAGGGATGCGAGATGATTTTTCTCGGGGGATTAGTTCTTTTTTGAGGTCAGGATTGAGTTGGGAGTTGTTGATGATAGTTTTGGTTTTCTTTTCCAGATAAGTTGTAGGGTCGTTAGGGATTTGTTTGTAGTCTGTGTTGTTTAGTATATTGTTATATATATATATATATATATATATATATATATATATATATATATTGTTATATATATATATATATATATATATATATATATATATATATATATATATATATATATATATATATATATATATATATCGTACAGATAACTCAAGAAATAATGGACCGATCTTGATCAAATTTGATGAGTACCTTACTTTTACAAGTGGCTTGGATAAGTTCGTTAGCCCGGAAAATCGGACTAGGTTTTAATATATCCGGAAATAACAAAGTAAGGGAAACCAAATTTGGTACGCGTATTTGAACTCTGTTCCAAAATTTAGGTCTCTACCTTTAAAGGCAAAGAGGTTATGGGCAGATAAAGAAACAAATTTTGGAGTTTTCCTCAAAACCTCAAACTCGCAATCTGAAACTCAAAATTGGCAATGTTTAGGCAAAAAACGTGAAACAAATACGGATTGTGAAAAGAAAATGTTGCAAGAGGAGTGTTCTGCGAACCCTTAAGTTTCAGATGCAACCGTCATTGCCCTTCATTTTACTAAAATATTTCCAGAAAATTCATTTGAAATAGACCCTTTCTCTGATGCTTTGGCTGTCGGTTCAGTTAAGTTGGTGCTTTCGCTGTAGGTTTAGTGAAGTTTATGGTTTAACGGTTTATAATTTTTTTAGCTAATTTTCGTAGAACAAATTCGTTAATGCATTTTTGCATTTTGTATCGAAATATGATGCGTTTGTAAGAAAACAATCTGGACGCAGTAAGTGCGTTTTGGTAGCGAATTTTCGGTAAATTTGCAGTATAGCTCCCGAACGCTTTTCAAAAAACTGTTTTCAGAAACATGCCTAGTGCCTCACCTGGATCCACAAACCCCAAGAAAAATTTCTTATTCACACCCCCAAGGAAGTTACGGGACCAGGAGTGAGTAAGAGTGCTGGGCGGGGTAGGTAGTAAAAAGGAAATATAGGCAGAAAATGCGAATAAAACGGGCTTGAAAGCTGTGTTTTTTACATCTTGAAGCCAGATCCCCCTTAAACTTTGCCTACGCCGCACAGAACTACTTTCCCCCTAGTTGCCGTAACTTCCTTGGCAGGTATGAACAAAACATTTTTCTTGTGGTTTATGCAGCGAGGGTGGTTGTATGCACGCGAGTGGGGAAGGAAAGTCCCCACGACGAAGCAGCCACCCCCAACCCCCCACCCTACCGCAAGTAGAACCGGAGGGGGTCTGCTTAGTCGTAAGCATTTTCTTTCTCCCTTCGTGTGCACACAACCACCCTCGTTGCATAAACCACAATATTAACTTCTTGTTCATACCCGCCAAGGAAGTTACTTGACCTGGGGCGAATAGGGGTGCTGTGCGGGGTAGGCAAGATTTAATGGGGATATGGCTTCAAATAGACAGCTTTCAAGCAGTTGTCTTCGCATTTTCTGCTCATAATTCCTTTTTACTACCTACCCCGCCCAGCACCCCTATTCACTCGTAGTCCCGTACCTTCATTGGGGGGTGTGAACAAGAAATTTTTCTTGTGATTTGTGCTTCCAGGTGGAGTCCTAGTAATGTTTCTGAAAACAATTTTGTGAAAAGCGTTCGGGAGCTAATCTGCAAATTTAGCGAATTTTCATTAAATCCTTCAAATTTCAATAACTCAATTTGCTATTAACGTAAACTTTATTGGTTAGAAAATTAACATTTAAGTTTATTTTCGGAAATTTTTTGTATATTTTCAAACCATAAGTAATTTTGATAAAATATAGTACATTGTTTCTACTACATAGGCTATACCAGTATTAAGATTTATGCCTGCTCGCATTTGCTTTTAAAACATTTTTATGGAAATTCACTTTCATTGCACACTTGCTGCATCCACACTTTTGAAAAATGTTTATATATTTTCAAACAAAAAAGTTATTGCGATGAAATATGAAACATTGTTTCTACTATATAGGCAACCAAGTTTGATGCCTGCTTTTATCAACAACAAAAAAGAAATTTGCTATTAAAAATATGTTAAAGAAAATTTCCTACTATATCTCACTTGCTGTGTCCAGACTTTTTATTAAATAAGCGTGAAATAGGCACCCTGTGATTCATACCCTAGGTCAGTTTAAGATTTTATATATATATATATATATATATATATATATATATATATATATATATATATATATATATATATATATATATAGTAGAATCCAGATTTAACGAGTAATCAAGGGACCAGCAATAATATGTCGTAAAAACCTGATCTCCTTATATCAGAAAAAAGTCAGGTATGTACAACTACTCCCCTGTGAATCTTTTCATCAATATTGAAATACAACTGTAACTGTGTAGTTTGAATGAACAATTTTATTCACATAAAAAAATCACATATCTCTATATACTGTACATTATTAATCAATCTAACTGTACATCATAAAAAGGAGTCTCTGATTTTCTTCTTTCCAAAAAGTTTGCCATGGAAGTAGTAAACTCAACTCATTCTCGGAGTTGGAGGGCCTCTCTCAAAATATTCTAAGCTTCTCGGCGGAATCTATGGCATCTGGCAGTGAAATATTGGTACATTGGGGGCTTTCAGATTCGTTCTATGAATCGGGATCATCTATCACTTCTTGGCTATCCTTTAAATTGGCAGCTACAATTATCTCGGAATCTGTTGGAATACCCAAAGTTTCCAAAGAATTATCTATGTTCAGGTAATTCATCGCATCCGGCACTTGTGCCAATTTGATAACCCTCGCAATTTCGCTCAGAAGAATGTCATCGCTTTCGTCGGCGATATCTTCGTCAGCAATCTTCTGAAAAGCTTAAAACAACTTTTTCATTGCTGCAAAATAAAAACCAGCATGCCTGAGACAATTTGCAAGGGTTTTTGTGAGACATTTTTACATGCACGGTCAAGGAGACGAACAGCTTCGAGGACATTTACCGAAACTTGATGCTGATTCTTGTCCATGTTGTCATATATTTTTGTGACGAGTTGTCTTCTGTAATCAAATTTCAGAGAGTTGATAATTCTCTGATTTAAAGGCTGCAGTACAGCTGTGGTATTAGGCGGCAGAAAAACTAGTTTGATGTTTTTCCAACTCGTCAGTTGTGGATGTGCCGCATAATTATCCACCACAAGCAAAATTTTTCTATTCTTTCTTTTCAGTTCGCTATCCCATTCTTCTACTTCAATTTTAAAAATATCGCCAGTCTCCCATGCTTTTTTGTCAGCAACATATTTCACCGGAAAACTCTTTACATTTTTAAAACCTCTTGGTTTTCGTGCTTTGCTAATAACCGGATCATATATATATATATATATATATATATATATATATATATATATATATATATATATATATATATTGTTTCCTTTTCGAAATATTTTTCAATCTCTGCAAATAACAAAGTTATGGCAGCCAAATTTGGTATGCGGGGTTATGTAGTAAAAAGTCAACCATATATGGAAACTTATATCTGTAAGATAAAAGAAAAAAGTTAGATGCATTTAAAACAATTTTGAATGAACTGATGACCAGAGAAATGCACAAAAACAGAATATTTTGTGTGGATAACAAAATTTATTGTATATTGAAAACAAATTTAAGTATCGTTGCCGCAAAAAGGTCAGGAAATACCAGAATAATTTTTTGAAAAAGTTTATAGTTTTTTTATCTTAAAACGTCAAAGTCGCGATTTGAAACCTCAATATTGGCAACTTTTAGGCAAAGAACCTGAAACAAATACGGGTCCGGTAGAGAAAATGTCGCAAGAAGTATATTTTACAAACTCTGCAGCTTCAGCTCCAACTGTCATTGTTCTTCATTTTACTAAAATGTTTCCAGAAGATTCAATTCAAACAGAACCTTACTTTGATGCTTTGGCAGTAGTTTAGTTATAGAGTATCAATAAATTAATACGTGACGAAACATTTTTTACCCCTTTTTCACCACATTGCGCGCACGGAGAGGCGTGAGATTTGGCTCAATGAAAGCACATATGAAGAAGGAGTATAGAAAAATAAAATCTATGTATAATATGTGTTACAAATAGATAAACAATGCTTTGCAATCTGATTCCGGCGTTCTGAGCTGACCGTTAATTTATACGTGAAATACGACTACGACTTTCAGGAAAGGTAAACCAGACAAAACCGTTGTATGTTTGTCATTTGAACCCCGAATTATGAAAGGTTTTTAATAGCATTTTTAAGAAAGCTAATTCACAGCTAACATTTTCTACATAAAAATACATTAAAAAATTGTCTAGGTAACCCAAAGGATAAAGATAAAACCATAGAAGTGTCGGGAATCTATGAAATAGATTATGTGGATTGCGAACTTAAATATGTTTACACATTTAGCGCAACTGAGACATGGTACAATTGACAAATCATGTATTGCTCAGCATATTTGGGATAATAATCATTAATATTGAGGGGAACATGTTTTGACATAAAACTCAACGCAAATCGGTCTGTTTCGTTTTCAATGCGCCACGCTGTATATATATATATATATATATATATATATATATATATATATATATATATATATATATATATATATATATATATGTATATATATATATATATATATATATATATATATATATATATATATATATATATATATATATATATCGTTAGAAATTTGAACAAAAATGTTTCGATGAACAGAGTGGTTCCGGTTCTATGTAGTCCACTGCTCGAACTGTTATCTTCATAACCATTGCATCGAAGGAATATTTGGTAACAAGAAGTATTACAAAAGCAGGTATACAATTTTAGTTACAGCGATTTAAGGCTCAACAGTTGGGGTCTGTCTCGTATACCTTTGTAGAGGACGCTGTTCGCAACATATAAATAGTAGTTTTAATTTTTATTTACTTACTTTATTCATCCCTCTGATGACGCTAACTTTGTTAGCGAAACGATGGTCAGGTCTAAAAACTGTATTTCGATAAATTATGTACTCCCGATTGTACTTATCAGTGCTCAGCACAGGTTCGAAGCTTCACTCATTAATACGTGAAATGTCAAACACATAAAACTTTGTGGTCAAACAGTCGCACTGAGATTATAGAGGTATACTCTGTGACAAAAGAACATCAAATATGTTCAAGCTTAAAAATTTAATGAATTACTGTCGATTTCCGACCACTGCACATGTTGACTAGTTGATTTATTACTCTATAATTTTTAGCAAACTTTAATAGAAAAAATTCGCCCTCGAGGAGACCGCGACTTTTGGATTTTGAAAATATTTCTTCAAATGAGTACGTACTAGGGCACCTAGAACCCACATGCAGTGTTAGTTTCAGGTTTTATCTGTTTACACATATAGAGGGTGACGCATTTCTACGGTAAAGCTCAATATTACCGTTACTAGAAAAAATTGTATACGTTAATTATAGGCATATTTAATATAAAAAATATTTTTATGAAAATTCACCACCATAACGCAGTTGCTGCGTCCAGACTTTTTAATGTAGCGAAAGTTATTCCTTAAAACAAACATGTTCTTAATGAGTAAGCACATTTTTACCACAAATACCATTTTGTATTTTATTTACGTGCCTTTTGTACTCAACATTCGCCCACGAGAATCAGATAACACAACGCCAGGTATTTGTATAATATATTATACTGCTCATTATACGAGCTCCAATAATTTCCCAAATTGCCTACAAAAAGAATGATAGGCTTATTTTATGGGCATTAGTCCCCATGGCCGGGCCAATTGTGCGGCTTTTGTATCTCATAATGAAATGATTAGTGTATATTAGATGTTTCTCTGTGTACGTGGGTGTAGATGTGTGAGTGTACCACAGTGTGCCATAAACCGCCATTACTGTTTTATTAACGTTATCAAAGTACGGAATGTCTGTAGTAATGTGACCCTTTATTAATTTGTTTTCATAAATTCAGTTATATTCGTTCAATCTAAATTGACATCAACATAGCATAGTATATTATATACTCTTATATCTTGGAGTCCATTATAGCATGTGTATATAACCTACTGCCTTGGGATAAAATGCCATAACCTTTATTATATTGTCGGTAATTAAACCTTGCCATGATTTTCGCAACTATGACCAACCAGACACAAAAAGTCTGGACGCAGCAAGTGCGTTCTGGTAATGAATTTTCATTAAAATGTTTTTAATTACAAATATGTGTGTTTTCTTTTTAAGAAAGCAGACATCAAATTTGGTTACCAGTGTAACCTATATAGTAGAAACAATGTGGCATTTCATCAAAATAACTTTATTGTTTGAAAATGTACAATAATTTACGAAAGTAAACTCAACGGGCCCCGAAAAAACTGGTTTCTTGGTCAACCTTATAGGTTAATGGGAAATTGAGCTAGTCAAATTTGAAGCATGTATTGAAAATTCGCCATCATAACGCACTTGCTGTGTCCCGAATTTATTTTCTTACAAACATGCATTATATTTCGATAGAAAATGCAAAAATGAAATAACATAAGACGTGTTCGATTAAAAAAAAAAGAAAATTTGTATCACCAACGACTTATGGGCCATCCTGTGATTGCAAAAATATTTTCTTAAGATGTGGCTCAAGACACCCTATAATTGATGTATACATTTTTTTTCATATCTTGCATAATAAGGGATATATCGAGCTTTATTGATTTTTTACGAAACTTCGACAAAAATTATATATCATATAATAAACTCTATAGTTATATACTGCCAAAGCATCAGAGAAAGAGTCCATTTGAAATGAATTTTCTGGAAATATTTTAGTAAAATGAAGGACAATGACGGTTGAAGCTAAGACTTCATTCTTCTTGAGACTTCCATAGCCTGTATTAGTTTCAGCTTGTTTACCTAAATGTTGCCGATTTTGACGTTTTAAATCGCGACTTTGATGTTTTGAGGAAAACCCAATTTATTTTTCTTTAAATGATTATAACTTTTATGTCTTTCAAGCTAAAAAGCTAAATTTTGGTACTTGGTAATTTGCCTATAATGATATAAACCCGCGTACCAAATTTGGTTGCCCTTCCTTTGTTATTTCCGGAGATATAAATTTTTTTCGAAAGAAAACACAAAATTCTCCAGGAAAACCTGGGCCCATTTTCCTGGCTAACGAATTTGTCCAAGCCACTTGGAGAAGGAAGGCACCTACCAAATTTCATCAATATAGGTCAATTATTTTTTGAGTTATCGGTACGATATATATATATATATATATATATATATATATATATATATATATATATATATATATATATATATATATATTGATTGAAGGGAGGAGTAACAGTCGTTACACGTTAGCGTGCTAAAATTTGTATACTATTAAGGGCAATTACGACCAAAAACGAGGGCTATATTTTAAAGAATTTTCCTGTTTTCAATGTTTTGGTTTTGTTCTTACAATTAGTTACAGTGCTTACTCCTGAAGATGCTCGGAACTCCGTAGCGAAATATATCGAGTTTTAGTACAAAGTGACTTTCTTTAAAATATAGCCCTCAATTGTTGGTCGTAATTGCCCTTAATAGTATATATATATATATATATATATATATATATATATATATATATATATATATATATATATATATATATATACAGCGTGGCGCATTGAAAACGAAGCAGACCGATTTGCGTTGAGTTTTATGTCAAAACATATCCCCCTCAATATTAATATTGATGTGTTTCAGCGTTTCTTAGAAAACAAATTTCTCTGAACGCAAATCGGTCTGTTTCGTTTTCAATGCGCCATATATATATATATATATATATATATATATATGTATATATATATATATATATATATATATATATATATATATATATATATATATATATATATATATATATATATATATATATATATATATATATATATCCAGATAACTCAAGAAATAAGCAAGATTTCGATGAAACTCGGCAAGTGCCTTTCTTTTATTAGTGGCTTGGATGAGTTAGTTAGTCAGGAAAATCGGATAAGGTTTTCCTGGAAAAGTTTGAGTTCTGTTTCAAAAGAAATCTTTTTCTCCGAAAATTACACATTTGAATGAAATTTGGTAGATATGTTTCCTTGTAAAATACCTTACTACACACTAAAATTAAACTTTCTACATTTTTAAAAAATTGATTTTTTCTTCGAAAATTACAAAGTTATTTTGATGAAATTTGGTGTATATTTTGCCCTGGGCAAGGCCTTACCATACACCAAAATTCAACTTTTTAGGTTTGTAGAAACTTGAGTTATTCACATTTGAAGCATTTAATAAAAAATCACTACCATAACGGACTTGCTGCGTCTTGAACTTTTATTCATTATAACCGTGTTTTAAAAATGGTAATTATGTAAACCTAGTCCAAGCAGCAGAGCCAAAGTCATAAAACAACCTGACACTTTGTGTGTTTTTTCCTCGATATATTCAAGGCCAATAATAACTTTCGCCACTTTCCCAACACTAAAACTGATCTTTCTGCATAAGATACGATCCCGGGGGATTCATTTCAGGAAAATTGATATGGAAAGTTCGAGGATAATGCGGTGTATCGAGCATAACCTTAAAGATGGTAAAGTAAGGCGTTATTATTTATCGAATAGGAGAGAGAATGTTGACTATCTTACGTGACAGGAATATCAAATTGTAGATCGGGGCGTTAGATATTTCATATTTGATTTATGGCGTGACTTTTTCAGATGTTGCCTCGCCTTTCAAGACACACACTCACGCGCGCGCTTACACACACATGCAGCAGGACACTTAATGCTGCGGGAACGCCGAATCTGATAAAAATGTGTTTTACAAATATGCTTACACTACACGATACAAGTAAGTCTCGTCTATTAGAATCCTTATTTTATATATAAAAGCTCTGGACGCAGCAAGTGCGTTATGGTAGTGAATTTTCATAAAAATGTTTTTAATTGCAAATATGTGTGTTTCCTTTTTAAGAAAGCAGGCATCAATTTTGGTTACCAGTATAACCTATATAGTAAAAACAATGTGCCATGTTTCATAAAAATAACTTTATTGTGTGAAAATGTACAAAAATTTCCAAAAGTAAACTTAAAGTTTTCCCGGAAAAACTCGTTTCTTGGTCAACCTTATAGGTTAATAGCAAATTGAGCTATTCAAATTTGAAGCATTTAATGAAAATTCGCTACCATAACGCACTTGCTGCGTCCCGAATTTCTTTTCTTACAAACATGCATCGCTGAAAAATTCAAAAATGCAATAACATAAGGCGTGTTTAATTAAAAAAAAAGAAGAAAATTTGTATCACCAACGACTTATGGGCCATCCTGTGATTGTAGAAATATTTTTTTAAGATGTAGCTCAAGACACCCTATAATTAATATATACAAATTTTCTTCATATCTTGTATAATAACGGATATATTGAGCTTTATTGATTTTTTACGAAAATTCGACAAAAATTATATACCATTAAACGATAAACTCTAAAGCTAAGGCTACTGCCAAGCATCAGAGAAAGGGTCTATTTGAAATGAATTTTCTAGAAACATTTTAGTAAAATGAAGGACAATGACGGTTAAAACTAAGACTTCAGAGTTTGTAAAACATCCTTATTGAGACATTTGATTTCCATATCCCGTATTAGATTCAAGTTCTTTGCCTAAATGTTGCCGATTTTGACGTTTTAAATCGCAACTTTGACGTTTTGAGGAAAACCCCAATTTATTTTTCTTTAAATGCCTATAACTTTTTTGTCTTTTGACCTACATAGCTAAATTTTGGTGGGTAGCTTACCTATAAGGATATTAACTAGCGTACCAAAATTGGTTGCCCTTACTTTGTTAATTCCGGAGATATAAATTTTTTTCAAAAGAAAACACAAAATTTTCCGGGAAAACCTGGGCAGATTTTCCTGGCTAACGAACTTATCCAAGCCATTCTCAAAAGAAATTTTTCCACCAAATTTAGTCAAAATCGGCTTATTATTTTTTGAGTTATCGGTGCGATACATATATATATATATATATATATATATATATATATATATATATATATATATATATATATATATATATATATATATATATATATATATATATATATATATATATATATATATATATATATATATATATATATATATATATAAACATATAAAAATTGAAACTGACCCCGGATATGTGTTCTAGGGGGCCTAGCTCGCGGTCATTTGAAGAAATTTTTTCAAAATTCAAAAGTCGGGATCTCCTCATTAGTGAATTTTTTTTAAGAAAATTCACTAAAAATTAAACGTAGCCCTATCATATCTAATACAGCTTTTATCAAGATGTGTCTCTGAAGTACGTATTTCATCGACTTGGGTATTTTTAGCGAATTTTCTCAGGAAATTATTTGATAATGAGATCGCGACATTTGAATTTGAAAAAGATTTCTTCAACCGAACCCGAATGAGGACACCTAGAATCCGTTACCAAAGTTAGTTAATACTTTAATTTTTTTGTTAACATACAAGCATGTTCAGCCGAAAACTTCACAATTTGTTTTATGTTACGAACTTTAATATGTTTTTGGCAGAAACAATATTGTCCAAGTTTCACACCTTTGGACCAATATATCTTTTTTCTTTAAAACGCGTGAATAACTCGATCACCTTTAAGTTTATAGTTATAAAGATATGTTTTATTGTTGAGAAAAAAATAATAATTTGGTTTTAAAACACTTTTTTTATTTTTGGGAAAATACCTGACAAGTTTTTACTGTACCTAGGTATAGGTACACCACCTAGGTATAGGTATACCAAATTTTAATTTTCTAGCTTCATGAAAATTTAACTTTGGGCATTTCTTTCAATAGGAGACAGAACACAAAATTGAAATATTGTGAGATAAACGACAGGGTCGCCATCTCAATGCGGAACCAGGTAGTATGTTGTCATGATGGCTCCAGTTAACAAAAAATGGTATAGATAGAGACTGTCCACAACCAACTAAGAATTTGGTAAATTGTCAGCCCTGGCCCATTTTTTCTGTAATAATCTTCTTCACTAAGTGAGTGGTGGACGTGCCGCCACCTAGTTGCGGAACCAAGTAGTATGTTGTCACGCCAGCTCCAAATAACACAAAGTGTAAAAAAAAATAGAGACTGTATACAACTAACTAACAATTTAGAAAATTGTCTGCCCTGGCCCATTTCTACCCCAATATAGGGACAAGGTATGTAAGGCTAGATGCATTCTCGCAACAATTAGAACCGTAGACCGGTTTCGCTCTCATTAGACCTCTTCAGTACGGCATACTAATTGTAGCAAAAATACACCTAAAGTAATACGGCTATAGTATAGCCAGCCTTTCAACACTAAGTGAGTGGTGGACGTGCCGCCACCTAGTTGCGGAACCAAGTAGTATGTTGAAAGGCTGACTATACTATAGCCAAATTACTTTAGATGCATTTTTGCTACAATTAGTATGCCGTACTGAAGAGCTTTAATGAGAGCGAAACCGGTCTACGGTTCTAATTGTTTCGAGAATGCATTTAGCCTTACAATATTCTTCTTAGCATATTGTGTTAACCAACTTATAACATTTTGTGTTAACTAGAGCTGTCGTGGTAACATACTACCTGGTTCCGCACCCAGATGGCGACCCTGTCGTACATCTCGCAATGGTCTAGGAGGCTGGCTATCATAGCCGCATTACTTTTGTAGGTGTGTTCTCGCTGTGATTAGTATAGCGCACTGACAAGCTCTAATTAGAGCGAAACCGGTCTGCGTTTCTCATTAGGGTGAGAATATATCTAGCCTTACAAGATTAAAATGTTTTTTCTGATAATAGAGAGATATCTATTGTAAAGCTTTCGAAAAAATTATTCAAATGAGCCTGTATTAGGACTTTTAATCCAATTCTCATGGTCCGTTTAAATGTAAAGCGTTAATCTAGTATTATGTCGTACTTACTAATAGTGTACAAGTCTTATGAAAATTACTACGATAATGCACTTGCTTCGAAAATTTTATACTTCTTTTGACTGCTCGGCCAAAAACAAGGCAATTGCCTATGCCCCAGTGTGGTAGTTTTCGGGAAATTGGTGATTATTCGAAAAATTGCTGTTTTGTAAGATTTCTTCATTCAACTCATTTGGATTAAGTTAGCCGAGGTAATAAATGTCAGAACAAAATATTGACACATATGTCAAAGAAGCTATATAGTTTTATGCACTATGGTATTCGGAGTTTTCCTGTGGATGATTTGTATATTTTTAATTGAGTATGATACGTTTGGGTAATACCAAAAAAGGCTATTTAAGTTTACTAAATGTTTATGTGGAGTGCAATAAAGTTGTAATGTCAGAGTCAAGATATCCTTACCTGATCTGACGTGAACTGATAAACGTAAGTCAACCAGAGACACATTGAATAGATTAATCGAGTATCGTAAGAATTTCGGATCAGTTAAACTGAAACAAGTAAAAAGTTGTTGTAAAGTACGAAGAAAATGAAATAAACATATTAGGTTTCTCCAGGTCAAATTGTCTAGCATCATTAAGAGATGCCGAAACTACAATTGGTTTCCCAAAATTTAGAGTACTCATAGACCCAGGTAGACATAATGCCAAGCCGTATGCCGTACATTTTATTCATCATTTAGAACAGTCTGACACAGAAAAAGGGAAAAGTAGTGTGAGCTTATGATAAAGTTAAGTGATTAGCATTTTAATTTTCTTTTGTCAAGTTTTTGTATTTTCAAAAATCACAAACTTTTTGTGGACTCATTAGTTAACAAGTTACTTTTATATAACGTATCACATGTGTAAAAATCCAGAACTACAGAAGAAGAAAATCGAGAGGGAAGTGCATAGAGAAATATTGTTACCAAATAGTGTAGGCTCTGACGTATGTCCACCCCTTTAAGTGAGTTACATGACGGCTAAAAGTAGTATCAGCGAGAAAGATATGTTAATCGAAATATATTCCAAAAAATTTTTCTTAGTTATATTTGAACAAACAACTTTAAACAACAAAATAGATTTAACATACAATATTATGAGACTGAAAGAGAAATTAAACTAATATTAATCGAAGAATGAACATGACAACAAACAAAGTTTAGAGTTATTTTCAGTGACAATCATGTGTTACACATTGGACGATATGGGTGACGAAGTCATAGAGGGAATGAAGAGAAGATCCGTGGAAAGTCGTTTATGAATGTATGCGTATTCGGCATGTGCGCATTATGGTAATATAAGATCCGGTCTGGTAAATGGCACAAATAAGATTTTTCATGTGGCAGTCCATTCCGCTTGTGCCATGATATACGGTTATTGGATATTCGGCTGTAGACTCTGTGTCGCACCCTCACCCGCTGCCTGACAACACTTTTACCACTTACCACTTTCCCTCTCACCGGGATACCGGAAACACGGCGTTTTACTTTTCCTACGGATATCTTGTGTATTCCATAACGATTGTTAATAAATATAGCATATATTGTTATAAGAATTACGTAACCAAAGTGACACATCTCTATGATATGACAAGGAATATACAACATTAGAATGTTCTGTAACCAATTTTCAACATTTTGTATAACAGTTCGTGGAACATATCATGTTCACGTTAGCAAAATATACAGGTTGTTAATTAAATACGGCACAAACCTCCATGATGCTCTTCCTCATTTAATTATTAACCGAAGATGTCATAAAAACATAGGTTTCAGAACTCTTTGCTTTTCAAATATAGGATGTTAAATATTTTCCAAAATAAAACACTTTTTCTCAACTATCGGAAGACCCAAGCCAGTATGAAAGTGAAACACGGCGACAATTATAAATAAATGTAAGCGGACCAAATACTATTTTCCAAATATAACAAGTCGCGTACTTGAGAATTACCTATAGACTAAATTTGAAAAAAATACTGCATGCCAGTATTTTCTCTCAAACTGGAAAACTCATACGTTTTGGAACAAAACCAGACAAATATTGGTTTTTGGATGTTTTTGCTTAAATGAGCCGATTTTGAGAAAAATAATATGAATTATGCACACTTGGAGAAACCAAATTTTAAAAACCTGACTATCGTTTAACTACTACTTTTAAAACTAACATCACCTTATATAAGACTAGATGCATTCTCGCAAGAATTAGAACCGTAGACCGGCTTCGCTCTCATTAGAGCTCTTCAGTACGGCATACTAATTGTAGCAAAAATGCACCAAAAATAACACGACTATAGTATAGCCAGTCTTAAAACACTAAGTGAGTGGTGAACGTGTCGCCACCTAGTTCGGAACCAAGTACTATGTTGTCACGCCCGCTCCAAATAACACAGAGTGTTAAAAATAGAGACAGTATACAACTAACTAACAATTTAAAAAATTGTTAGCCCTGGCCCATTTCTACCCCAATATAGGGACAAAGTATGTAAGACTAGATGCATTCTCGCAACAATTAGAACCGTAGACCGGTTTCGCTCTCGTTAGAGCTCTTCAGTATGGCATACTAATTGTAGCAAAAATGCACCAAAAAATAACACGGCTATAGTATAGCCAGTCTTAAAACACTGAAAGAAATGGGCCAGGGCTAACAATTTTTTAAATTGTTAGTTGTATACTGTCTCTATTTTTAACACT
Organism: Tillus elongatus; assembly: GCA_964006375.1. Classification (NCBI taxonomy): domain Eukaryota; kingdom Metazoa; phylum Arthropoda; class Insecta; order Coleoptera; family Cleridae; genus Tillus; species Tillus elongatus. Next base: position 583,331 of record OZ023263.1, on the reverse strand, counting down.
CTGTGTTATTTGGAGCGGGCGTGACAACATAGTACTTGGTTCCGAACTAGGTGGCGACACGTTCACCACTCACTTAGTGATCACCTTATATACCAGATCTTAGCCTCTATTTCTAACATACTACGTTTTGAGTACAGATATTGCATTTCTAGATCCAGCCGTTTATATATAAATAAATATAAATATATATAATATAATATAATATTATATATATATATATATATATATATATATATATATATATATATATATATATATATATATATATATATGTACCGAAGGGTACCAGGTTCGATCCCACCGTTCTCCTTTCACTTTTTCAGTACCTATGTAACGAAAAATGGCTGGATCTAGAAATGCAATATCTGTACTCAAAACGTAGTATGTTAGAAATAGAGGCTAAGATCTGGTATATAAGGTGATCACTAAGTGAGTGGTGAACGTGTCGCCACCTAGTTCGGAACCAAGTACTATGTTGTCACGCCCGCTCCAAAATATATATATATATATATATATATATATATATATATATATATATATATATATATATATATATATATATATATATATATATACAAGGTGTAGCACTTAAGACGCCTCGGTCCATAGCACCCTTACCATACAAGATATCGAAAAAATGCTAACAGAAAATTGTATATAATTACCATTGCCATTTTCCTCAAATATTTCTTGTCATCAGTGGTGTGCCATATTCTAGTATCGTATCAAACTTATGTTTTTTTAATGGAACACCCTATATTTTATTGCAGATTTTGAAAGTGCTCGAAGTGTACTTATTTTTTTATGTAACATGTCATACCCCTATATCGGTTTTGCTGTTAAAACCTTTTATCCACACAGTGCGACTATTTCTGGGAAGGGAATTTGTTTTTGAAGTAAACTAAATTGCACCGGCTTGTCGGATTTGAATTTGGGTTTAAGACCTCTTATACTTTCATATCATTGTTTTTCGGCTAATTTATGGAAAGAAAACAAATGATTGGCCTTCGCATATTGTCATTTTTTCCAAATTCAATTTCTAGTGGCAGCCCCCTGAAAAATTTACAGCGTGGGATAGTCGATAGATTTCCTCTTCCGGGCTCGCAAATACTTTTCACCAGCTAGTCTCTATACCATATATACTTCACAAATAAGGCCAAACCTCGAATACTGCTCCCACATCTGGGGTGCCGCTGCTGCTTCTACATTCGCTATTCTGGACTCCATTCAGAAGAGAGCTATACGTCTCATCGGTGACCCTACCCTGACCCAAAAGATGTCATCTCTTGCCACCCGACGTGCTGTTGGTGACCTCTCTCTCTTTTGTAGATATCTGCACGAACACTGTTCAGAGGAGCTTTCTTCCATAGTTCCTCCACCTGCTGCCCCCAACAGATCTAGCAGGGGAACAGAGCGAATGCACCCTTTTACTGTTTAAGTCACCAGATATAGAACATCTTGTTATGCCCGCTATTTTGTCCAGAGGACTTCCAAGTTGTGGAATTCCTTGCAGGCACATGTTTTTCCTTCTCCTCCGAACCACCAAACCTTCAAGTCCAGAATTAACAAGTTGCCTCTTTCCTCCTTGTCGACACCCACGGTACGATAGTATTTAGGCTCTGAGCCCTTGTGGTGTGTTGTTGAAATAAAAACTCCAAATTTTCCACTGGTACCATAAAAACTACACATTCCATAACAAAATCTCAAAGAAAACACAAGTTGTAACGCCAATTTATCAGAAAACGTTCTTTTCCAAAGCCAAGTCATCATAAAACATAAAAGAAAAAAGTTTAATTGTCAAAATAAATATCATAAATAAGAAAAAACTGACGACAGAATCATAGTTTTTTGATAAACGTTGCGAAAATGATCCGAATTCAAGAAGAAGTGGTTGACATGGTGTGTATTCTTGGCGAATGACACAAGAATTGTTTGTTGGCGTCACGAGAGTACGGCGATGGTTTTCCAACACGATGGTGCTCCTACACATAATAGTTGTGTGGTTTGGGAATATCTTGATGAAAGGTCTCTAAATTCCTGGACTTGTCGTGTGGGTCCAGTAAGGTGGCCGTCAAGATCACCAGACCCCGCTTAACTTGACTTCTTCTTGTCGGGCATCAAGAAAGTGGTTTGCAGATCGGTACGAACTACAGCTGGAGATACTAGGGAGAGGATACGCGTAGCTTTCCGTGATGTATCACCAGAAGTCGTCAGTGCGGTGTCTAGGGCTGCGAGTCAAGGTTGCGGTTATGCGGAAAGGTCGTCATTTCGAATATTTAGTTTAGGTTGCTAAATATTCCAATCTCTTTTTCCGTATTTCTTTCACTTAAGTAGTTGTAATAGTATCCAACACTATTTGAAATGCTTGCTGAATGTGTGACGTCAGAGTATTTCTGAGAGTACACTTCTGATGCTAACAATTCTTGTGACATTTCCATGTTGACCACATTTGTTGTTTTTTTTTGGTGTGATTATGGCAGACCTGGCTCCGGAAAAGAACGATTTCCGACAAATTGGCGTTATAACTGCTTCAGCTCGGAAATTTTGTTATGTAATGTGTGTTTTTTTTTCGGTACCAATGGCAAATTTGCGGTTTCGGCTATCCAGCGCTGAAACTTTGGGGAGGAAGGGGGTGTCATTTGAAATTTTTGAAAAAAATGACAACTTGCAAAGGTCAATCAAAAATATCTTTCCACAAATTAACGAAAAGAAATTATGGGAAGGTACAAGAGATCTTAGCCTGCCCCAAAATACAAATCCGAGGCGCCGCGCCGGTGCAAATTAGTGTTTTAAAAAAAATCCCAAAATTGGTCGCACTATGGGGATAAAAGGTTTTAACAGTGAAACTACTAAATTTAGGGATATAACATGTTACACAAGAAAATAGTGATCCGAACTGAATCATAACTTTCACATAGCCGTGATAATTTATTCTCTTTAGCAATTAAATTAACTTGGGATCCATGGCTTGACCATAAAGAAAATATTCATATTCCTGTACGCATATACTTCTGAAAAGTTATTTTACTCGAGTTTCAACGAAAAATTCCAATTTTCACTAAATCACCCCTCATTTAGTCGCTACCCCCTTAAGCGATCTTACCCAAAAACAATTCGAAGCATTTCTTTGTCGGGTGCTAACTGGATACCAAATTTGAAGACCTCAATTCGTTCGAACGTGTTTGCGCCTACTAATAGACAGACATACAGGCCGACAGACCGACCCACAGACAAAAAATGTTCGTTACAAATTCAAGTTTTTTATATGTTTTGAGACATACTACGACGTTTTAGCAAAAAATAATAATTCGAAATGTTTGTCACCGAAATTCAACGCCCACACATTCGGCCCATAATTTAATTTCAGCACAGAATATCAGATCAGTTATCTATATGATTTGACACTTTCTACGCCGTTTTAGCGTGCTATCTGTGTACAAAATCTGAAGACGATATCTCAATTGGTTCTAAAGTTATAGTGGCTACAGACAGACAGGCATAGACACCGACAGACAAAAAAGTGTACTAATCTGTTATGTATTAGATTTTGTATATCGGTATGGCTATTTGTCTAATGTTAATACATGTTTTATGTAAGAGAGTGAACGTTAGCCAAGTTGATATGGTTACATGGTGTTCTTTTTACACCACGACGTGTACAACGTTAAATTTATGATATCGTTAGAGGGTCGGAAAGAGATGAAGAAAATTTATAGGTGGATTGCCAGGGTGAATATTTCCCATTGTAGCGGCCATAATATTACATTGTAATATATCTGTGAAATGAGATCGCTGCACTTCCCGGTTCGAACTGATAATAGGGCCATTTAAGTTTCGCTCTAGTCTCTGACAGTAAACATTAAATAGCTACAGTCCGACTTTTCTTTCAACCTACTATAATGTAACTATTGAATATTGCTCTTGTTAGTGAATTTTCCTAGATAAAATTCACTAATGGGGAGATCCCGACTTTTGAATTTTGACAAAATTTTTGCAAATGAGCGCGAACTAGGACCCCTAGAACCAATATCCGGGGTCAGTTTCATATTTCATATTTTATACGTAGCTTCCTCTTGTAAATGGATAAGTTCGTTAGTCGGGAAATGTGATGAGGTTTTCCGGGAAAATTTTGAGTTTTCATTCGAAAAAAAATTTTTTCTCAAAAAATAAAAAAGCTGTGATTATCAAATTTTATAGGTACTTTTACGATATAATAGCTATTTAACGTTACTGGATTTAATAACACTAACTTCAGGGTGCATAAAATATTGTTAAGCATGTAACATGTCTCACGTGTCACCACCTTTTCTTTCCGTACTATAAAGCTGCTGAATCAGCCCCAATAGAGCTTCTGAATCAGTCCCAATAGTGACGTCAGAGTCTGAGTCCTCCTAGTGACCTCAGAGTCGGTGTTGCGGCATACACAGCCGTGGTCAATTGTTCTACCACACTATATTCAATGAGAATGCGCCTGCCAACGTCATCACTCGGCTAGCCAAGTACGTTGGGAGATAAGAGCGAATTTCCCACATGTGACAGTCTTCTTCTCTTGTAAAAATCCAACTTGACAACATAGGTAGTTAATTTAAATGAGAAAAAGCAGCATGCCGATATAGGTAAGATTATAGATATAATGCTCGCTTATTTAGTGATTGCTTGTAAGTTTCTTAATTGTGATTGATATAAATAGTCTGTCGTTTTGCTACACTAAATTTACGTTCAATAATTTCTCTGTTCACTGTAGATGCTATATTGTTCTATGATGGCTTGTGGTAGCGCTCCAAAATTAATATTAAACGATTGTTAGCTAAGAAAAATCCTGATAAACCATCTTCAGATACAAACTTTAGGCGATTTAACATCTAATACTGAAAACGATTATTCACAAAAAAAAAATATTGAAATTTCATCTGCAACCTTATTATGAATTTCAAAAAATTCTCCAGTGGAACATAAATGGATTTTACAATAGCCTGCGACACAGATTATAATTTCAGAACAAAAACCGTATATACTCTGTTTGCAAGAAAAAACTTTAAAAACGACAACAACAAGGTCTTGAAACATCACGATGCTTATATATGTTGTAACCTAGTTAGGTTTTTCTTTTTTATATTCTAAATAATACCATCTCGCTAATAACCCTTGGGTTGAAGCGAATTTTTTTATAAAAAAACCTTTTTATCAATGAGAAGTGCAGCCTACGCACTCTAGTGGAAAAACGTGTGCCTCTAAAACCGTAGGTCGTACATTTGATTCCCAGTAGAACCGTCACTTCTTTTAAATACATACTGTAAAATTAACAATAACTGAAGTTTTGTCATTGGCCAACTTTATTATAGGTACGTTCCGTCATTGAGGAAGACTTAAAATCGTCGGTTACGTTTGACATGTTATCCTGGGCACTGCAAATACTCTTTTTTACAGAAAGGAAACAGTTTGGTATAATCTACAATGTGTAATATATATATATATATATATATATATATATATATATATATATATATATATATATATATATATATATATATATATATATATATTCTTAAAGGTTTCCGCGGTGTTTACTATAAAATATTCTCGGGTTGAACCGCGTCCAGAATTTATTAAAACTCAACGTTTCGGCTCCTGTTTTGAAACCGTTTTAAAGAGGTTGGGGAGATATGAAGGGAATTTAACTGTAAGGCCTCAATCTGCCTCCTCCTTAGAGCGGTGGATAAGAATAGGTTGAGATGTTGTATCTCGATTACGGAGCTTCAATCTGCTTACTCCCCAGATCTCGTTGGAGATTGTCTCTAGGGTCTCAGAGTGTTCAACCCTAAACCTGGGAGAGAGCTGAGAGTTCGTCGTAAGTCCCGCGTCATTTATTTCTATTCTATTTCTATATCGTCTAAGTGTAATTAGTCGGGTCAAGGTCTATCAAGTCAGGTGTTTTCGTAACGGTACTTATAGGATTCAGCGGATTAGAGGTATTTGTTAAGTCAGGTAATGGGGGAATTGAATTGTCTGTTGAATACTTTGTCATTTTGTGTGTTTGTAGTGAGGATATAATATGTTTCCAAGTAATCGGGAACAAAGACTATGTTTAAATAAGAGAGATGCAAGTCTTTTTTTTAGTTTGGTCGAAACACATTTTGTGAATAATTATATCTTATCAGGTGCGCAAATAGCTTAAAGCGGTTCGTTGGCCAGTAAAATCGGACCCGTTGAACTGAGCCTAGAACTGGGGGTTGAAACAGATACTAAAGCTAGAGAAATAAAGCCAATCTCGCAACAGTGTAGGAAAAGCATGCAACACGTTTGAGCGGTGGCAGGTGTAAGAGGGGGGGAGGAGAAAAAAAGATGATGGCGGAAAATGGTGTTAAGACGTGTACGACGCCAAGGCGTGTTGTAATTTGAATGATTCCTATTAATTAAATGTCCTGTGTTAATATTAGTAACTATTGTGAGTGCGGCGGCCTTTTCATCAATACTAAACCGCTTTCTACATGGATGTTCGTCCACGGTGCTGATTTTGTAGCCAATTTATATGGAATAGTAACAGGAAAACGACGACAGTGACGATCATCAGGTTGAGCAGAGTGCAGGTGTACCCACTACTTATAACGGCGAGGAAGACGCAGACGACGGGGATACCCAAGTCTCAGCACAAACCTGTAAGTTAAATCTTCTATATTTTACACGAGGTAGGACACTAGTCCAGGACCTGAAGCGTCCTATTCATCTGGCATTTCAAGAAGACGCTACAACAGGCGGGTGGCAGATAAGGTCGCTAATTATTTCCAGGAACCAGTCGAGTGTATCGATTTTCCATGTTTACATTTAACCATACCTTGAGTTAAAAGCAGTAAAGGTTCAAAGACGGTGCCTTCTATTGAACTGACATAACATTTTTACGAACAGCTGTTACGTTATTTAGGTTGTTGACTTAAAAGTGTTTACTATCATCGTTCGTATAACACTTGTTTGAAGCTGATTTAGTTATTAATTTGAATATATATTTGTATGTACATAACTTTATATTGCAGGAATTGTATAGGAATACTTCTCTCTCCCGTGTAACATATGATAAATGGGCAGCCCCGCACCCTGGGATACAGAGTTTTTAAAAACGAACCAAAATAAAATATTGTACATTGTTGCCATTCAGCGCCAAGGCAAATAATAAAATAAAAATTTGAATCAAGGCAATAGATCATAGTTCACCGTTTTAAGTTTATTTTCGCAACATTTTTAAACAATAATATTATTTTGATGGAACATGATACATTGTTTCTACCATATAGGCTATACTGGTAAAATAATTTAGTGCCTGCTTTAATTAAAGATATTTGCTTTTAAAAATATTTTTATGAAAATTCGCTACTATAACGCATTCTCTGGGTCCAGCCTTTTTTCAAATCTCTCGAGACTTTTTGTCTACTTTATATTTACTGAATGTCGTGGATTCCCCTAACATTTCTTTTGTTCTGTGTCTATTAATTTATTTCTCCACTAACCAAACCGAATATCTTATATTTAGTCACTTTCTTGATGTACTCTAATGCTATACTATGTTTACTTTAACTTAAGCAGATTTGCATTAATTTATTTACTGAAAAATTCAAACTAACTGTTTCTAGTTAGTTATTAATGATGTGAATCATTTGGAATGTAATTTAGAGTGGTGGTTTCCTTCCTGTGGACATTCTACGTGAAATGCAAGAGAGTTGTTATTAGTGAATTTTTATTTTTAAAAATTCACTAATAGAGAGGTATCGATGGTGAGACTTTGCAAACATTTTTTCAAATGAGCGCGAACTAGGACCTCTAGAACCCATATCCGGGGTCAGTTTCAAGTTTTATATGTATATATATATATATATATATATATATATATATATATATATATATATATATATATATATATATATATATATATATATATATATATATATATGTAGGTATGTATGTATGTAACGATAACTCAAAAAATAATTAACCGATTTCGATAAAACTCGGCAAGTGCCTTTTATTAATGGCTTGGATGAGTTCGTTAGCCAGGAAAATCGGACGGGGTTTTTACTGGAAAATTTTGAGTTTTCTTTCGAAAAAAAATTTTCTACAAAAATTACAAAGCTGTTTTAATGAAATTTAACGGATATATTTCCTTAGGAGAGACCTTACTACGTACCAAAATTCAACGTTCTAGGTTTTAATAAAATTGAGTTATTCAAATTTTCAATTTTCTTTCAAAAAGAATTTTTTGCTCAGAAAATTACAAAGTTATTTTAATGAAATTTGGTGGATATCTTGCCTTGAGAAAGACCTTATTACATACCGAAACGAAACTTTCTAAGTTTATAGAAAATTAAGTTATTCAAATTTGAAGCATTTAATAAAAATTCACTACCATAACACACTTGCTGCGTTCCGAACTTTTTTTAATAACTAGATGTAGAAATTAATAATAAACTACCTTTTGTAGATGTACTAGATTTTAATATTCCTCTGTTCATTTTATTTCATTTCCTGGCATTTGGAATTTTTTAGAAAAAACTACTGTAGTAATTCACAATTTACTATTAACGTAAGGTTCGTTGGCTAGGAAACCAGTTTTCTCTGAAACATTTAAAGTTTATTTTCGAAAAATTTTAGTACATTTTCAAACAATAAGTTATTGTGATTAAATATGGTACATTTCTTCTATTATTTGTTAGTTATACCGGTAACCAAATTGATGCATTAAAATGATATTTACTATTAAAAACATTTTTATGAAGATTCACTTCCATAACACATTTGCTGCGTCCAGACTTTTAAAATTAACAAATAGTTTTTCCAAGTCTACAAAAACCTTAAGCATGTCTATTAGTGAATTTTCTTAAAAAAATTCACTAATGAGGAGATCCCGACTTTTGAATTTTGAAAAAATTTCTTCAAATGAGCGCTAATTAGGCCCCCCAGAACACATATCCGGGGTCAGTTTAAATTTTTATATGTTTATATATATATATATATATATATATATATATATATATATATATATATATATATATATATATATATATATATATATATATATATATATATATATATATATATATATATATATATATATATATATATATATATATATATATATATATATATATATATATATATATATATATATGTATCACACCGATAACTCAAAAAATAATAGGCCGATTTTGATTAAATTTGGTGAAAAAATTCCTTTTGCAAATGGCTTGGATAAGTTCGTTAGCCAGGAAAATCGGTTCAGGTTTTCCCGGAAAATTTTGTGTTTTCTTTCGAAAAAAATTTATATCTCCGGAATTAACTCTCTGTAGGTCAAAAGACAAAAAAGTTATAGGCATTTAAATAAAAATAAATTGGGGTTTTCCACAAAACGTCAAAGTTACGATTTAAACGTCAAAATTGGCAACATTCAGGAAAAGAACTTGAATCTAATACGGTCTATGGAAATAAAATGTCTCAAGCAGGATGTTTTACAAACCCTGAAGTCTTAGTTTCAACCGTCATTGTCCTTCATTTTAATAAAATTTTTCCAGAAAATTCATTTCAAATAGACCCTTTCTCTGACGCTTGGCAGTAGCCTTAGCTACAGAGTTTATCGTTTAATGGTATATAATTTTTGTAGAATTTTCGTAAAAAAATCAATAAAGCTCAATATATCTGTTATTATACAAGATATGAAAAAGAAATGTATATATTAATTATAAGGTGTCTTGAGCTTCATCTTAAAAAAATAGTTCTATAATCACAGCGTGGCCCATAAGTCGTTGGTGATACAAATTTTCTTTTTTTTTTTTAATCAAACACGCCTTATGTTATTGCATTTTTGCATTTTCCATCGAAATATAATGCCTGTTTGTAAGAATAAAAATTCTGGACGCAGTAAGTGCGTTATGGCAGCGAATTTTGATCAAATGCTTCAAATTTGAATAGCTCAATTTGCTATTAACCTATAAGGTTGACCAAGTAACGAGTTTTTTCGGGAACACTTAAAGTTTACTTTCGGAAATTTTTGTAAATTTTCAAGCAATAAAGTTATTTTGATGAAACATGGCACATTGTTTTTACTATTATAGAGGTTATACTGGTAACCAAATTTGATGCCTGCTTTCTTAAAAAAACACACATTATTGCTATTAAAAAATAGTTTTATGAAAATTCACTACCATAACGCACTTGCTGCGTCCAGAGTTTTTTTCATCAAGCCTATTTTCCCCTATTGTTTTAAATACCAGAACTGCTTCTCTAGTTTCTCATCCAAGTTCAACTCTAAACTGATGTTCATCCATTCAACTGTCAATCTTCCTTCTAGTTCGGGTTTTTAGTGAATTTTCGTAGAAAAAATTCACTAATGGAGAGATCCCGACCTTTGAATTTTGAAAAAAGTTTTGCAAATGAGCGCGAACTAGGACCCCTAGAACCCATATCCGGAGTCAGCTTCAATTTATATATATATATATATATATATATATATATATATATATATATATATATATATATATATATATATATATATATATATATATACGTATCACACCGATAACAAAAAATAATGTGCCGATTTTGATTAAATTTGGCATGTACCTTTCTTTTGTAAATGGCTTGGATAAGTTTGTTAGTCAAGAAAATCGGACGAGTTTTTTCGGGAAAATTTTGAGTTTTCATTCGAAAAATTTTTTTATCTCAAAAAATAAAAATCTCGGGACGCAGCAAGTGCGTTATGGTAGTGAATTTTCATTAAAATGTTTTTATTGCAAATATGTATGTTTTCTTTTTAAGAAAGCAGACATCAATTTTGGTTACCAGTATAACCTATATAGAAAAAGCAGGCATCAAATTTGATTACCAGTATAACATATATAGTAAAAACAATGTGCCATGTTTCATCAAAATAACTTGATTGTTTGAAAACGTACAGAAATTTCCAAAAGTAAACCAAAAGTGTTACCGAAAAAATCCGTTTCTTGGTCAACCTTATAGGTTAATAGCAAATTGAGCTTTTCAAATATGAAACATTTAATCAAAATTCGCAACCACAACGCACTTGCTGCCTCCAGAATTTCTTAACTTACAAACATGCATTATATTTCGATGGAAAATGCAAAAACATAAGGCGTTTTCGACAAACAAAAAAATTATTTGTATCACCAACGACTTATGGGCCATCCTGTGATTGTCGCAATAATTTTTTAAGATGTAGCTCAAAACACCGTATAATTAATGTATACAATATTTTTTCATATCTTGTATAATAACGAATATATTGAGCTTTATTGATTTTTTACGAAAATTCGACAAAAATTATATACCATTAAACAATAAACTCTATAGCTAAGGCTACTGCCAAGCATCAGAGAAAGGGTCTATTTGAAACGAATTTTCTGGAAATATTTTAGTAGAATGAAGGACAATGACGGTTGAAACTAAGAGTTCGGTGTATGTAAAACATTCTTCTTGAGACATTTTCTTTCCATAGATCGTATTAGATTCAAGTTATTTGCCTAAATGTTGCGAATTTCGACGTTTTCAATTGTCACTTTGACGTTTTGAGGAAACCCCCAATTTATTTTTCTTTAAATGCCCATAACTTTTTTGTCTTTTGACCTACAGAGCTAAATTTTGGTAGGTGGCACACCTATAACGATGTAAACCAGCTTACCCTTACTTTGTTAATTTTGGAGATATAAATTTTTTTCGAAAGAAAACACAAATTTTTCCGGGAAAACCTCGGCGGATTTTCCTGGCTAACAAAATTATCCAAGCGACTTGCGAAAGGAATGTACTCACCAATTTTGACGTTTAAAATCGCAATTTTGACGTTTTGAGGAAAATCCAAATTTATTTTTCTTTGAATGCCTGTAACTTTTTTATTTTTTAACCTACGGTCGCGGTGGAGGGACCGATATGGACCACTCACAAAACTAACCTAAACCTAAACCTAACCTACGGAGCTAAATTTTGGTAGGTAACTAGCCTATAATGATATAAATCCGCATATGAAATTTGGGTGCCCTTACTTTGTTTATTCCGGAGATATAAATTTTTTTCGAAAGAAAACACAAAATTTTCCGGGAAAACCTGGACCGATTTTCCTGGCTAACGAAGTTATCCAAGCCATTTGCAAAAGGAATTTATTCACTAAATTTAATCAAAATCGGCCCATTATTTTTTGAGTTATCGGTGTGATACATATATATATATATATATATATATATATATATATATATATATATATATATATATATATATATATATATATATATATATATATATATATATATATATAAACATATAAAAATTTAAACCGACCCCAGATATGTGTTCTGGGGGGCCTAATTAGCGCTCATTTGAAGAAATTTTTTCAAAATTCAAAAGTCGGGATCTCCTCATTAGTGAATTTTTTTTAAGAAAATTCACTAAAAAGTTATGATAACCAAATTTGGTAGGTAGGCTTATGATATAAAAAGTAAACTATACACCAAAATTTAGATTTATATGTTACAAGAAAAAAAAGTGATAATAAAATATTTTGTGCCAGATCATTTCTATGAAAATTCACTACTATAATGCACTTGCTGCGTACAGGCTTTTTTGTATTATGATTAGCAGCAAACAAATTATATGTATGAAATTGTTTCTGAGTGAAACTGGTGTATTAGGCGCTGAGTTAAGTTTAGACTGAAAATGGCGCGCATATTTTAACAGTAATTGATAGAATTTGCAGAAATAATATTGTAATTTTGACAGTGTTCAGCTGTACAAACAAGAAGGCACCGTTCAGTTAGGTAAAGTAATGAAATTAGCAATTCTGAATGAGGCAGTGAGTGTACTGTGCACAGGGTGGAGCGCAGCACACGCATGAGTAACGTATCACAAAACTTTTGTTAGTTTCCTGCTGGAGGTTGAGCAAAAACCTGTAAAATAACCATCGGCTCGCTTTGAGTTTTCAGTGTGCGCATTAATTTATATCTCACAGAATCCAACTACAGCTGAGGAGAAGGTGGCGTTCACTATTAATATTGTTCACCACTTGCCCTCAGCTCTCCTTTACAAACCACATACCTGTAGGTTAGGTTCCAGTCATTATTATTTAGATAATATTTGAGGTTGATTTTAATTTTGAAAGGCTAGGTTAGGTTAGGTTAAGGCAGGAATGCCGTCTCGGGCACACGCTGAAAAAAATCTGTTTCGAGCTGTTGTAGCTCAAAGCACTGTGACTGGTAATTTATGGCTGATATAAATGCAATGAATTGATCAGTTCTCATAACAACAAAACCCAACCTTGTTTTATATGTTAACTTTGTATATATGGTATAACTTACCGACCCATTATTAGCGAATTTTCGTAAAAACAATCTTCCAATGTACACTAACTAGGCTTTGAAACAGTGTTAGTAATTTAAAACCGCGTTGAGGCGCCAGTGAAATAGTGTAATTAATTTAACAACAAAAAACTACCAACAATAGGTTCGGGTTCTAGCCAATTTAATGGGTCACTTTTAGCGTTCCCATTAAAACGATTTACAATAAAAGAGGTAGAGAAAAGAATTCAAATATTACGCTGTCATACCTGCTGCTCTATTGTATTATCTAATGCAATTGGTACACCTGCTGTTGTGTCGTATCATCGTCTAATTTAATATGATGGGTTATAAAGTGAGAGGAAGTGTTCAGAAAGTATTGAAAATAATTACAATGTATATTGTACATGCATTACGGTAAAAGCAAGAGATACAAAATCTGTGTTATTAAATGGTTAAAGTGGTATGTGTACCTCAGGGGTAACAAAGTAATTTGAAAGTATTGTAATTATATTTGATAGTAAACAAGCTAATTTACCGACCTGTGATCACAGATGTTTTCATACAACAATCAAGCTATGTCAAAAATGCAATAAGGCGTGTTCGACTAAAAAAAAAAGAAAATTTGTATCACCAACGACTTATGGGCCAGCCTATGATTGTAGAAATATTTTTTAAGATGTAGCCCAGGACACCCTATAATTAATGTATACAATTTTTTTTCATATCTTGTATAATAACGGATATATTGAGCTTTATTGATTTTTTACGAAAATTCGATGAAAATTATATACCATTAAACGATAAACTATATAGCTAAGATTACTGCCAAAGCATCAGAGAAAGGGTCTACTTGAAATGAATTTTCTGGAAATATTTTAGTAAAATAAAGGACAATGGCGGTTGAAACTAAGACTTCAGGCTTTGTAAGACATTCTTCTTGAGACATTTTCTTTCCATAGCTCGTATTAGTTTCAAGTTATTTGCCTAAATGTTGCCAATTTTGTCGTTTCAAATCGCGACTTTGACATTTTGAGGAAAACCCCAATTTATTTTTCTTTAAATGCCTCTAAGCTTTTTGTCTTTTACTGACATTTTGGTAGGTAATTTACCTATAATGACATAAACCACGTACCAAATTTCGTTGCCCTTACTTTGTTATTTCGGGAGATATACATTTTTTTCGAAAGAAAACACAAAATTTTCCGGGAAAACTTGGGCCGATTTTCCTGGCTAACGAACTTATCCAAGCCACTTGCAAAAGGAAGGCACCTGCACAATTTCTTCAAAATGGGTCAGCTATTTTTTGAGTTATCGGTCGGATATATATATATATATATATATATATATATATATATATATATATATATATATATATATCACGGATCTCGTCATCAGTGAACTTTTGAAAGAAAATTCAATAAAATGCCAAGTTTCACCAAATCACCCACCATTCTTCCTTTGTCCTTTATCGCCTACCCCCTAAACCGTTTTTACCCAAAAACAATCCGAACCGTTCGTCTGTCGAGTGCTACCTGTATACCAAATTTGATAGATAGATGGATAGATAGATCGATACATTTATTTGTCATGAGCTGATACAATGTTTCAGAGAGACGCGTTAATAAAATATAAAAATTTCGGGACGCAGCAAGTGCGTTATAGTAGCGAATTTTCATAAGAATTATACACTATCATTATACGGCATATTAGTAAAGTTAATACCTTAAACTTACACAGACCTTGATTATCGATTTAATGGTCCAAGTTCGCGTGCATTTGAAGAATTCTTTCGAAAGTGTTACCATCGATATCTCTCTATTATCAAAAAAATCTTGCGTTCTAACTCTTTTTGAGAAAAATGCCCAAAACTCAATTTTCTATGAAGCTAAAGAACTAAGTTTTGCCATATCTGTAGATAGTGTCTCTTTAAAAAAACTTGTATTACAACTTTCATTAAAGAAGATTTCCAAAAGGAAACTTAATTCATATTTAGAAGAATAAGGTATCTGCCAAATTATAAACGTAGCAGTTATTTTTCCTTTTTAATCGCCAGTATCATTTCGTTTTAGTCAACCTTATCAAATCGGTTTTTTCATTATCAACAATAACAAAATTATAAATTCAGACTCAAAAGTGACAAACTTATTCAGTCGTTTTAAAAAAAAAGAGATCTTGTTCAAAACGTATGAAATCTGTGCACTATTGTTTCTCCAAATGTCTGTGTGTTGTGTGTGTTTTGTTTCTTTAATGTCAGTCTATTTCCGCGACTATGGCCAATCATCGACGCCAGGGAGCAGTTTCACCTAACCATCCTGGAAATTTTGCCGAATTCCTGTCTTTCTGTAAGGAGGGTAGGTATCTTTAACGTGCCCAACATCGCATTGATACGGGACCGACGGCTTTACGCCCGCTCCGAAGGGCGCAACGTGCAGACATTCAACTTGCTCAAATACAATGCCAGAACATCGGTTGATGTTAATGTTACAGTTTGTACTGAAAAAGTGAAAGGAGAACCCTGGGATCGAACCCAGTACCCTTTGGTTCAGAGGCACACGTTCTTACCTCTGAATCACCGACGCTCTTTTCCAAATGTCAAAATAAAAGATACATTCATCGAGCTGGATTCGATCGCGTAACCTTCTGCGTAGGAGGCAAGCACGATGCCCCCTGCTCCATCTAGGCACACATCAACTAACGTTTTATTTGCGTTATACTTTAGATCGGCTTCATGCCCGGGATATTATATTTAAAGTATACGTAACAATTAATTACACAATTAGCAGAATTGCCATTAAAACACATCCCACGACTGTTTCGGTCTTATATGACGTCTTATGTTTCAGTTTAAAGATAAAAGAAACTATTGTAGAATCATTTTTATAGAGACTCGGCTTGATTTTGTTTACATTTCTTCTATATTATGCGACAGCATAATATATCTATGCTGCGCTAAAACTGTATTTGGGGCCGTTAATAAAGCTACAAATATAGTGCATTTTAATAATTGATTGACACCCCCCCCCCAAGTTGAATAACAATCACTTGACAAATTTTTAATTTCATGTCGTCTGTCATTTTCCATAATTGCGGCCCAGGTTTCACGATTGTTGGTTTGGGTAGTATGTTTTATGCCTGGGATACAACTAGTTTGGTTACCGTTGATGTATGGTTTATACCTGTTGTACGAATCAATCTACGCGTGGCAGTTAACTATTTGTCTGTCAGGAATTGGATTTTTACCACTAAGTCGTTTCAACGCATGTCCTTGAGACTTTATTTTAATTTGAAAAAAACTTTAAATATTGTGTACCAATATGTGAAAACTGGAACCTGTGATGAGCACTAATAAGTACACTTGGAGAACACCCAAATCACCACAACACATATTTCAGAGACCTTACGATCGTTTCGTTGACCAAGTCAACATCTTCAGAGGAAGAAAAATTCTAACATGAAAAACTAGATCCCGTATATTTATATCGCGTCAAAGAAAACGAACTAGTCCGAAGGAAAGTTGTCGTACAAGAACGATCGTTAGTTTATTGCGCAGTGAAACAGGTCGGAGACCTGCTTTAATCTTTTGGTCGACAAATTTATGACCCTTATCTAATATAGGTTTAAAAAGGACCGGCGTTCTTTAAAGAGACAGCACGTTTCCTTTCGATCTAGAACTTTACAATGTGGATATTGGTTTATGCCGATAAAGACATCTGCTGAGATAAACAACATAAACTCAAATCATCTCTTTTAAAAATAGAAAACTAAAAACCCAGATGTCTGTCTCACCGTGTTAACTTTAACAAAGGAAAAATAGTTCAGCTAAAATACTACACAAAAACTAAATATTGATTTTAATTCTACGTGAAAATATTTATATTGACTACATAAATACAAAAACCGAATAGGTATTTAAATCAAGACAAACATAGTGATTAGTATATGTATAAACCGGTCGAGTTATTGACCATAATTTATTATTCTACCAGACTAATTATGAGTATTTAAGCGGTCAAATGCAAAGAGCAAACAATGGGCTAGAGATTACAGGTGGCGCACGATTTAATGAAGTTTTGTTCTTAATAGACCTTAATATAAAAATACTTTCTAATGAATCAAGCATAGTTTGATGTCTGACATTTTTGACAAGTTTCAAATTTTCTTTGTCAATGTGGTGGTTATTATCCCACATATGTTGTGCCACACAAGATTTGTCTACCGTACCATATCGTAACTGTGCGAGATGTTCACGAAATCTGGTGGATATGTTTCTCCTAGTTTGGCCCACGTATTTAAGATCACAATCTTTGCAACTAATCTCATAAATTCCGGACATTTCAGTGACTTTGTCTTTGTCTTTCGTATTACCCAACAAATTTTTTAAATTACTTTTCGTCGAAAACGTCAAATGTAAATCGGCTTTCTTAAAAATACTTTCCAAACCCTTTGCGGGAAAAAATTTGTATGTTTACCTTATGAACCACGAATCACAAAGGGTTTGGAAAGTATTTTTAAGAAAGCCGATTTACATTTGACGTTTTCGACGAAAAGTAATTTAAAAAATTTGTTGGGTAATACGAAAGACAAAGACAAAGTCACTGAAATGTCCGGAATTTATGAGATTAGTTGCAAAGATTGTGATCTTAAATACGTGGGCCAAACTAGGAGAAACATATCCACCAGATTTCGTGAACATCTCGCACAGTTACGATATGGTACGGTAGACAAATCTTGTGTGGCACAACATATGTGGGATAATAACCACCACATTGACAAAGAAAATTTGAAACTTGTCAAAAATGTCAGACATCAAACTATGCTTGATTCATTAGAAAGTATTTTTATATTAAGGTCTATTAAGAACAAAACTTCATTAAATCGTGCGCCACCTGTAATCTCTAGCCCATTGTTTGCTCTTTGCATTTGACCGCTTAAATACTCATAATTAGTCTGGTAGAATAATAAATTATGGTCAATAACTCGACCGGTTTATACATATATATTCGGTTTTTGTATTTATGTAGTCAATATAAATATTTTCACGTAGAATTAAAATCAATATTTAGTTTTTGTGTAGTATTTTAGCTGAACTATTTTTCCTTTGTTAAAGTTAACACGGTGAGACAGACATCTGGGTTTTTAGTTTTCTATTTTTAAAAGAGATGATTTGAGTTTATGTTGTTTATCTCAGCAGATGTCTTTATCGGCATAAACCAATATCCACATTGTAAAGTTCTAGATCGAAAGGAAACGTGCTGTCTCTTTAAAGAACGCCGGTCCTTTTTAAACCTATATTAGATAAGGGTCATAAATTTGTCGACCAAAAGATTAAAGCAGGTCTCCGACCTGTTTCACTGCGCAATAAACTAACGATCGTTCTTGTACGACAACTTTCCTTCGGACTAGTTCGTTTTCTTTGACGCGATATAAATATACGGGATCTAGTTTTTCATGTTAGAATTTTTCTTCCTCTGAAGATGTTGACTTGGTCAACGAAACGATCGTAAGGTCTCTGAAATATGTGTTGTGGTGATTTGGGTGTTCTCCAAGTGTACTTATTGTGTACCAAATTATTTAATATATACAACATTGGTTTATTTGCACTATTTCTAGCCACATGTAAAGTATTATGCCAGTTATTCTGATACTTACAAAAATATAGCGTTTTCAAAAAGTTTTCCCCGATTTTCCACCGAAAAAACTTGAGCATAAAGGCTAATTAATGGACTCGACCTCGGTTATCACACAAACGAGATTTTTGCCAAGTTTGATTGAAATCAGTTTGGTATTTTTTCAATTATCGGTCGGATACATACATACATATATATATATATATATATATATATATATATATATATATATATATATATATATATATATATATATATACATATATATATATATATATATATATATATATATATATATATATATATATATATATATATATATACAAGAATCAATAAGTAAAATAATATACAAAGTATTCATATAAATAGAAGCAGTCACAAACTGTATAACTGTGAAATCACAAATAAGACACAAAAAAGACTAGAAGTAAGAGACATCACATCAACTATGATGACCTTAACTGCTTTTAGAACTCATCGACAGAATAAAAACACTGTGAATATAGATATTGTTTAAGCTCTCTCTCGAATTGGGCCACAGTACGACAATTCATAATATGATTACCAGGCAGATTAAAGTAATAAGTACCCGCATACCACGGCGACTTTTAGTGAATTTTCTTTAAAAAAATTAAACCAGGGAAACGCAGCACTCTGATATGATCCTATGCATATAAAAGTTTCTGAGTTGTTTTACAGTGATACGAAAACATAGCCTCAAGAATTACCATATAGAAGTTAGGAAATAAAGTCGTTCTGAAATCAGACGTTCCTATACCGTGGAGTATATTGATTTAACAATCTTCGGTTGGAGGTTATATAGTTATTCGAGATGCGAGTAGGAAGTGGTAAAGCCGAATTTCGTAAGGTGAAAGCTTGAAAATTTATATATTCAAATTGAAAAATTCCCTAAGTAAACATTAGGAGGCACGCATGAAGCACGCGATGCGAACAGAACACATAAAACCTAAATCCATATGAGATACAGTCGCAACTCCCAGCCCAGCTCTCTGGCTTTTTCTACAAAAACGATTTAACATTTGAATAGGCAAAGAAAACACTCCTGTACGGTTCAGTCCTCTCCATAAAGTCAGTTGCATTTTCATTAAAGTCCGACTGCATTATGGAAAGCTGCTGCTTCGCTAATCCACTTGCTCGGAGAATGTAGTAAACATTGAGCCAGGACGATTTGAATTTGTCCTGTTTTACATTTGCCGCTATCTAGTAAAATCTCCCTACCACAAACATCATGTATTATATGTACGTGGTTTAGTCCATGGTGACACTCTCTTGTTACCATGCATATATGTTTCTTTGGTACTTTATGTAGTTCAAACTCATGTGCGCACACCGTTTCTAACTTTTTGTTTCTAGAGCAACAGTTATTAGCAAAGTTATGCAATTATTTTTCGCTGAGTCATATGTATGCATGTATCTTTCACATCGGCGTATTCTCGTGACCATGGCCAATTACGACACCGGGGGTTTCATGCTAGAAATTGCGTATATCCAGTTAATTCCTGTTAAAGATATATGAACCTTTAGCGTATCTAACATTGCGAGTTACACAGAACCGACACCTCTAGGTCCTTTTACGAACGTGCAGATATTCAACTGGCTCAAACAGAATGCCAAAACGTCGGTTGGTGTTAATTCACAGTATGTACCAAAAAAATTATATGTTGCTTCTATCTGAGTCGAACTTATGACCTTTGGATTTAGAAATAAAGGTTTTTTCCGCTAAACCACCGATATACAGGGTGTTACAAAATAGTGGGCCAACCCGCTAACCACGAATTCCCGAGACGAAAATTTTATGACTTTCCTTATAACATTTTTCTTCTGGGGGCCCCGTTTTCGAAATACAGAGTGTTGAAGTTGAACTTGAAAAATAATTTTTCATTTCTAATTTTTATGTTTATGAAGTTATCTCCATGAAATTTTGTACGTACCCTTATTTCAGAACTAGACGCCATCTGTGTAGATGCGGAGCGAAAAATCAAATCCCAAGGGAGGTACAGGGGGGGGTGGAACAAGTATTGACCCTCTAAACTTTTTTGTGCGCACGCCAATGGTTTCAAAGCAAATGGCTTTTGTTAGACAAAATAATTTTATAACTTTTGTTTCTCTAGTTTAATTTTGATAAAACAACTAGTTTATGAGTTATTGTAAGTTGTATGGTCGGACCCAAACAGGCGAGAAAAAACCTACGAAACTTTTTTCATTTATAATTTTTATGTTTTTGAAGTTATCTCCATGAAATTTTGCATGTAGTCTTATTTCAGAACTAGACGCCATCTGTGTAGATGAGGAGAGAAAAATCATATCCCAAGGGGGGGTACAGGGGGGTGGAACAAGTATTGACCCTCTAAACTTTTTTGAGCGCACGCCAATGGTTTCAAATAAAATGATTTTTGTTAGAAAAAATAATTTTATAACTTTTGTTTTTCTAGTTGAATTTTGAGAAAACGACTAGTTTATGAGTTATTGTAAATTGTATGGTCGGTCCCAAACAGGTGAGAAAGAACCTATGAAACGTTATCTCCATGAAATATAACATGTAGTCTTATACCACGACTAGACGACATCTGCGTGAATAAGAAAAATGAAACTCCAAGGGATATAGAAGGGATAGTATTACGAACAGTCTCGTAAACTTCTTTGTGCGCACGCCAATGTTTTCAAAAAAAAATGGCTGTTATTAGATCAATCAATGTCGTAACTTTAGTTACTTCAGTTAAATTTTTATAAAACGATTAATTTATGAGTTATTTCAAGTTAAATGATCGGACTGAAACAGGAAACTTTACTTTCATGAATGGAACGTTTTCTAATATAATTCTTATTTTGCAAGGCCTATTTATTTTATGTTTTATAAAAAATATGTAATGTCTGATGAACAAATCCACAGAAAAAAAACATGCCATTATATTCGTTGTCCGTAGAATTTTTTGGCTCCACGTAGGCTCTGAAAAATACTAGAAGGTAAGTTGCTGACTGTCAAAATATTATTTTCACGGCGATATTCAAACTATAGGTATACTTTGTGATAATTGACCTTATCATTTTCGACAATATGACAAATATCTTATCATTTTCTGATATGACAGATATGGTCTTAATAATGGGTAAGAGTTTAATAACTTTTTAGTACAATCAGTTTTTAATAATTTATCTTGCTTGTAGGGAAATGTGATTGTAATGCTAGTCATGCTGCTAACGCTATGCAGCTACATTTCCTAACCGTCATCACCCGAAGAGGAAATTTTTCTCAACATTAGTTCGTCCCATGAGGAAATCAGGTACAATAAAACAACAGCGTACAGGTAACAGCGGGAGACCACACAAGCTCAATACCAGGCAAGAAGAAGAAATCCTAAGAATAGTGGAAACAACACCTGGAACAAGTACAAGAGCAGTAGCCCGTCAAATAAGGCATAATGAGCGTGCCACTATAAATTCAACTGATGTGCACCGAGTACTGAACCGACAGTCACTGTACCCGTATCATGTTCAGAAAGTACACGCTCTTTTACCCCAAGACGTATTAACAAGAATGACTTTTTGCAACTGGATGTTACTGAAGAACAGTCGTGAGCAGCAATTCCTTAGATTTATTCTGTTTTCAGATGAAGCCCTTTTCACTCGCAATGGTGTTACGAATTTGCATAATCGTCACATGTGGGCACAAGAAAATCCGCATGCGATAGTCGAAACTCGTCATCAAGTCAACTTTATATTGAACGTATGGGCAGGACTAATTGATGACTTTCTCTTAGGCCCAGTTTTTTTGCCAACTCGAGTAAATGCGGATGTATTTCTAACATTTTTACAAAACGGATTCGTATATTTACTTAACGATATGCCTTTGGAAATTCGGCGAAATATGTGGCTACAACTGGACGGTGCTCCGCCTCATTACGGAAGAGAGACAGCATTTAAGTAACACATTCAATGGCCATTGGATTGCCTGGGGGGCAGATGCACCTGTCAACTGGCCAGCCCGTTCCCCCGACCTCAACCCCTTAGATTTTAATTTCTGGGGATATATGAAAGAATTTGTGTACAGGGTGCCCATACTCGATGCAAAACATCTGCGGGAACGAATCCTACAAGGCGCAGAGGAATACCGTATGAAACCAGACATTTTTTTTAAATCGATTTTCTATTATCAAAAGAGCCCGCCTCTGCATCCAAGAGGGTGGTAGCTATATTGAGCATTTAATTTAATTATAATTTTATTTCTATTACATCGCTTTACTTACCATTTTTCATTATTTTTAGTTTAGTTTTCATGTTAATACTAGACTCACAGTTTAAGTTTAATACAAGTTATACTTGTAAAACGGTTTTGATGACTTCTAATTACATATGTGTGAAACAAGTATGTATGCATTCAAGCAGCAATATTTAAGGCAAGGGAATGAGCTACAATTTCTGTGTAGTACATTCTTTATTCTGATTGCAAATGAGTAAAAAAAAATCCAATTTTTTTCAATTTGTTGAGACATGTCATCGACGTTGAAGAACGCAAATAACCTACGATATAAGTTTCTATTAGACCACCGGCGCTTGAATAAAAAATGTAGGGATTTTATTTTTCTTATTGATGCAGATGTCGTCTAGTCGTGGTATAGGACTACATGTTATATTTCATGGAGATAACGTTTCGTAGGTTATTTCTCACCTGTTTGGGTCCGACCATACAACTTACAATAACTCATAAACTAGTCGTTTTCTCAAAATTTAACAGAGAAACAAAAGTTATAAAATTATTTTGTCTAACAAAAATCATTTGTTTTGAAACCATTGGCGTGCGCACAAAAAAAGTTTAGAGGGTCAATACTTTTTCCACCCCCCTGTACCCCCCCTTGGGATATGATTTTTCTCTCATCATCTACCCAGATGGCGTCTAGTTCTGAAATAAGACTACGTGCAAAATTTCATGGAGATAACTTCAAAAACATAAAAATTATAAATGAAAAAAGGTTTCGTAGGTTTTTTCTCGCTTGTTTGGGTCCGACCATACAACTTACAATAACTCATACACTAGTTGTTTTATCAAAATTAAACTAGAGAAACAAAAGCTATAAAATTATTTTGTCTAACAAAATCCATTTGTTTTGAAACCATTGGCGTGCGCACAAAAAAGTTTAGAGGGTCAATACTTGTTCCACCCCCCCTGTACCCCCCTTGGGATATGATTTTTCTCTCCTCATCTACACAGATGGCATCTAGTTCTGAAATAACGCTACGTGCAAAATTTCATGGAGATAACATCATAAACATAAAAATTAGAAATGAAAAATTATTTTTTAAGTTCAATTTCAACACTCTGTATTTCGAAAACGGGGCCCCCAGAAGAAAAATGTTATAAGAAAAGTCATAAAATTTTCGTCCCGGGAATCCGTGGCTAGCGGGTTGGCCCACTATTTTGTAACACCCTGTATATATATATATATATATATATATATATATATATATATATATATATATATATATATATATATATATATATATATATATATATATATATACAGGTCTCCCAAATAGACGGCACATTAAAAATATATCAGCTATTGATGGTCGCTGACTTCTGAAAATTGGTAAAGCGACATATTCATGGATGCTCTATCGATCTAAAATAATGGCGTCATTCTGTCACTGTCGGTTAGACCGGATTTCGGCATAAACTGTGTTATTTTTAAGGCAATACTCTATATATTATTGCATTTTTGACTTCTATACAAAATTCTACATCGATTTTGTATAAGGTTAGAAATCTCAAAAGATTATTGTTTTTGAGTTATTGACGATTTTCCAAAAATTTTGGCATGTGGAGGTCAAATTTGGAAAGATCATATCTATCACATAAAATTATATTGGAGTTTGAAATTCTGCATACAATTTCGCAATATGAGAGTGTATCAAGATATCGAAGCAGAACATAAAAAATATACAGATGTTCACAATTAAGTTGTCATTTTTCATAAAGTTAAACTAGAATAACTCAGGAATTTTAAATGGAACATCCTGTATATTGTTGCTTAGATCGATGCAGAAACAAATTCACTGTAAATTATTTATTTTCCATACCTAAAGTTGACGGTTTTGATGATAGTTGACATTTAAATGGAGGCACCTACATATCTATTATGTACCTACGTTTATTATACAGTAAAAAGTCTGGACGCAGCAAGTGCGCTTTGGAAGTGAATTTTCACAAAAATGTTTTTAATAGCAAATATTTCTAATGCAAGCAGGCATCAATCTCGTGACCGGTATAACCTATATAGTAGAAACAATGTACCATGTTTCATCAAAATAACTTATTGGTTGAAAAATTACAAAAAATTTTTGAAAACAAACTAAAAATGTTTCGGAAACAACTGGTTTCCTAGTCAACAAACCTTAGGTTAATAGCAAATTGACTTATTGAAATTTGAAAATTCGCTACCAAAACGCACTTACTGAGTCTCGATTTTTCTTACAAACATGCATCATATTTCGATAGCCTCGAGTTTTTCTTACAAACATGCATCATATTTCGATAGCCTCGAGTTTTTCTTACTAACATGCATCATATTTCGATAAAAAATGCAAAAATGCAATAACATAAGGGTGTTCGAAAAAAACAATTGTAGGGATCACCAACGACTTATAGCGAAGGGACCTGCTTTGATTTTTTAAATAAGTACTTATCTCCTTTTAACCACCCCAACACCTCATAGAAAGGTAGCTACTCTCACAAAATTCTCAAATAGAAAGTGGTGCTGATTTCTTTTATTTTCTCGTATTTTCTCATATTTCACTTGTTGGCATTTCTGTGGATCGAAATCTCAATTGGCACCAACATGTCACATCAATTTCAGAAGCGGCTGCTAAGAAATTAGGTTTCCATTTTCGGGCTCGCAAATACTTTTCACCAAATAATCTCTATACCTTATGTACTTCACAAATAAGGCCAAACCTCGAATACTGCCCCCACATCTGGAGTGCTGCTGCCGCTTCTACACTCGCTATCCCGGACTCCATTCAGAAAAGAGCTATACGTCTCATCGGTGACCCTACCCTCACCCAAAGGCTGCCATCCCTTGCCCACCGAGGTGCCGTTGGTGACCTCTCTTCTTTTATAGATATCTGCACGGGCACTGCTCAGAGGAGCTTTCTTCCATAGTTCCTCCACCGCTGCCCCCAACAGATCTACCAGGGGAACAGAGAGAATACACCCTTTTACTGTCCAGGTCACCAGACATAGAACACCTTGTTATGCCCGCTCTTTTGTCCCGAGGACTTCCAAGTTGTGGAATTCCTTGCCGGCACATGTTTTTCCTTCTCCCCCGAACCTCCAAACCTTCAAGTCCAGAAATAACAAGTTGCCTCTTTCCTCCTTGTCGACACCCACGGTACGATAGTATTTAGGCTGTAAGCCTTTTACTTATGAATGAAATACATAACATCATTGCATATGTCATTTAACGTCGTTATCGGTGACAAAGGATCTGATAGGTTTTTTGGATTTTAGTAGCAGAGATTTCTCGATCGTTTGTTCGGGTAGCTTGTTTGATGCGTGTTATTTGTATTGTTTGCTTATCGTCGAATTGTGGTTCATGCCTGTAGAATGTATTAATTTAAGCATAGCAGCTAACTACTCTGTCTTTGTCAGGCATGAAGTCGTTTCAATTCATGGTTTTCAGATTTTATTTTTGATTTGGCAAAAACTCCAAATGTTATGACCGAATTACGCAAAATTCACAATAAACGTTTATTTACACCATTTCTAGCTAAATGTAAAGTGTCATTTCAGTTACTCTATTACTTTCAAAAATATTGCGTTTTAAATAGTATCTTGGTATACTTTGTGCGTGTGTGTGGGGGGGGTGGGGGTGGGGTGTTGGTGGGAGTTATGACTGATTTACGAACTCGTCCGCTTTGTTAACAAAATGAAGATATGTACCAAGTTTCGTTTAAATCAGTTGAGTATTTTAGCGAATTTTCATTAAGAAAAATTCGCTAATAGAGAGGTCAGGATGAAAAGCTTTGTCTTCAGATGTGCGCGAATTTAGGTCGCTAGAACCCAAAACCAAGGTCCGTTGCAATTATTATATGTTATATATATATATATATATATATATATATATATATATATATATATATATATATATATATATATATATATATATATATATATATATATATATATATGTTCAGAAAGAATTCCGCTGTCTTTAATGTGAGACATTGTTGGTTCTCCGGTTGAACCGCGTCCAGAATTTATGAAAACTCAACGTTTCGGCTCCTGTTTTGGAGCCATTTTCAAGAGGTAAAGGAAATGTGTAAGGACACTGTAAGGCCTCAATCTGCCTACTCCTTAGAGCGGTGGACAAAGGTGGGTTGGGTTGGTTTCCAGAGGTAGAGGAAATATGTAAGGACACTCTAAGGCCTCAATCTGCCTACTCCTTAGAGCGGTGGACAAATGTGGGTTGGGTTGTTGTAGCTCGATTATGGGGCCTCAATATGCCTACTCCCCAAATCTCGCCAGAGATCGTCTGTGAGGTCTCAGTGTGTTCAACTCTAGGCCTAGGCCCTCTAGATCTCTCTGAGTTATGTAAAAAAATTCACTAATAGAGAGGTATCGATGTTGAGACTTTGCAAACATTTTTTCAAATGAGCGCGTACTAGGACCCCTAGAACCCATATCCGGGGTTAGTTTCAATTTTTAAATGTATATATATATATATATATATATATATATATATATATATATATATATATATATATATATATATATATATATATATATATATATATATATATATATATATGAATAGGGTGAGTTCGTTAGCCACGAAAATGGAACAAGGGTTTCCGGGACAATTTTGAGTTTTCTTTCGAAAAAAAAATTTGTCTCCGTAAATTGCAAAACTATTTTAATGAAATTTGGTGGTTATAATGCCTTGGGAATGATCTTACTACGTACAAAAATTAAAATTTTCAAGTTTATAGAAAATTGAGTTATTCAAATTTATGTTTTTATTTTTATTTCGAAAAAAATGTTTTCCTCCGAAAATTACAAAGTTATTTAAATGAAATTTGGTGGATATGTTGCCTTGAAAGACCTTACTAGATACGAAAATTCAACTTTCTAAGTTTTAGAAAATTTAGTTATTTAAATTTGAACCATTTAATAAAAATTCACTACCGAAACGTATTTGCTGCATCCAGAACTTTTTTAAATTATGGCTACATTCAGTGTTCAAAGCACCAAGCTGGTAAGAAAATGAATTTTCGCCACTTTCTAACGCATTCCTTCTATAAAGAAATAATAGTTTTTTAAAAGATAAAGTAAATGCAGTATATTTTTGTTTTTTCCCATTTCTAATTTAAAGACTTTAAAAAACAAAATTTCAAATTCGAGTACAAGTTTTGTAATATGAGAGATTGTTTCTAAAGTTGCTCCTATCTAAAACGTATTACTGTTTAAAATTCAGTAAACGCACAGGACAACAGAATCGAATCTAGCGCAACATCCAAAGAGATAGATAGATAGATAGATAGAGAGAGAGAGAGAGAGAGCAATTGTGTTATAGGGGGAGAGGGGAGAGTATTGTCGCCAGGCCAGCTAAATAACCTTGCATGAGTAGACACTGTTTGGAGAATTTGTATAAAGTTGAGCCGATAAATTGGAGTGGATGTGCTAAGCGGTCAGTGTTCTCTGGCTGCTAGCAAACTCTAGCATCAATAAACTTTTCTTTCTCCTTTTCGTCAAACGGCAAATAAAGTCAGGGTAACAGCAAGTAACGTTGCAATGGACCATAAGGGGGAAAGCAACGGCCAGGCAACTTGCTGCTTGTGCCATGCAGAATTTCCTTCAAACCACACACACACACACTGATCTACTGCCGCTATGAGGATCGATGCTATAAGACTAGACATGTGCGGAATTAGGAGTGTACAAAGGTTTTTTGCTAAATCCGAAAAAGTATTAAATAAGTCTGGACGCCGCAGGTCCGTTAGGGTTGTGAATTTTCATAAACATGTTTTTAAAGGCAAATATGCCTTTTTAAATAAAATGCATGGCATTTGGTATAACCTACATATAGTAGAAACAGTGTACCTTATTTCATTAAAATAACTTTATTGTTTGAAAAAGTACAATTTCGTTAACGAAAATTGCCATTTGCTTTACAAAAATTGTTTAAAGTAATGTTACACGAAAATTGTGTTTATTTTTTTTACGAAAATTTGTTAACCCACCATTTCTCATGAAAATGTTATTTTTTTTTTACAATACCTTATACATTTATTACTACCAACATTTCACAATAAATCTTCCAAAAATAATTTCTTCAAAAATTCAAAAATAATTTTACATGACATTTGTTTCACGAAAATTTGCTAAATTACATATATAGGACCCAATATGTATCTAAATTTTCGTGTGTAATTCACATTCTATAATATAAAGCCGCGAACCAAATTTGGTTGCCATAGCTTTGTTATTTTCAGAGGTATACAAATTTTCCGGAAGAAAACATATATATATATATATATATATATACATGGAAATGTGTTCTAAGATGGCCAGTTAGCGCTCATTTGAAGACATTTTTTTCCAAATGCAAAAGAAAATTCACTAAAAAAAATCCAATACCAAAATGACTATGGTAGCGAAAGAAAAATCATAAAGATAAAATATTATGTTTAGTGAAAATTCACAAAAATCCTAACGTAACGTTCAATTAATTTATTAAATTTGTAGTCACGTTTGTAGGAACTGGAAAACTGAAGTTGAATATTCAGTATGAACGTAAGAACGCATTCATATACATCTGTTCGACCATAGAGTAATATGTGTTTTACATTGACATATTAATATATTAAACATCAGCTCAAACCTGGCACTGAAAATCCTACTGCTTAATTAGAACAAAGCATTGTTTAATCTATTTGTAACACATAATATACGTTTTATCTTTCTGCTCTCCTTGTTTATATGACCTTTATGCCAAATCTCACACTGCTCTGTGCGCACAATGTGCATAAAAAGGGATACAAAGTTTTTTCTTCATGTATTATAACCCTATAATTGAAACTACTGCCAAAGCATCAGAGAAAGGGTCTATTTAAAGTTGATTTCCTGAAAATATTTAAGTAAAATGAAAGACAATGACGGCTGAAGCTGAAAATTGAAGCTTTATAGAACACACTTATTACGACGTTTGTTTTTACATAAGCCGTATTAGTTTCAGATTTCGGGTTATTTCTCCAGAACGTGTCAATTTTGACGTTTCGAATCGCGACTTTGATGTTTTAAGAAAAAAAACTATAATGCTTGTACTAGTACACTATTTAATTTCGATGGTAACTAACTGACAGTGTCAATCTAACATAAGACATTTTGATCTTTTGCTCGGTTATCAGACTAAAAATGAGTGAACATTTTTTTTCTCATATCTTGTATAATAATGCATATATTGAGCTTTACCCTAGAAACGCGTCACCTTGTATATATGAAAACAGATAAAAACTGAAACTAACCTGGATATGGGTTCTATTAGGCCTAGTTAGCGCTCATTTGAAGAAATCATTTTAAAATTCAATAGTCACTAAAATTGTATCCAACTCTATGAGTACAATTGTGTTGGCCAAAAATAAATATGAATGTAAGAAGAAGAGCATGCCTATATTTATATTACGCATGTCAGAAAGCAAAACATTTATTTACATGTCACTTTGAAAGTAGATCTGACATTTCTCAAAATAATTTGTCAGTTGAAAATGACATGTACAGTTGTCATGGACTATTATGCACTATTGTATTACGCCTTATAATACTCTTTTTTTTTGAGTACAAAAGCTTATTTCACTGTTTTAATATTTTTCGATCCCTTGACCTGAAATGGTTTTCGACTCATTTAACGTTGTTTCATTATAGCGTCGCAGTAGGTCGCAGATGGCGTCTAGTTCTAAAATAAGACTACGTGCAAATTTTCATGGAGATAACTTCAAAAACATAAAAATTATAAATGAAAAATTATTTTTTAAGTTCAATTTCAACACTGTGTATTTCGAGACGGGCCCCCAAAAGAAAAATGTTATAAGAAAAGTCATAAAATTTTCGACTCGGGAATCCGTGGTTAGCAGGTTGGCTCACTATTTTGTAACACCCTGTATATATATATATATATATATATATATATATATATATATATATATATATATATATATATATATATATATATATATATATATATATATATATATAGCCTGAAACCGACCTCGGATTCGGGTTCCAGGGGTCCTAAATGGCGCACCTATTTGAAGAAATGTTTTAAAAATTCAAAAGTCGGTATCTCCTCATTAGTGAATTTTGTTTTAAAGAAAATTAACTAAAAACAGCTTTTAAGCGAATTAAAAAAAACTCAAAATTTTCCCGGAAAACCTTGTCAGATTTTCCTGACTAACAAACTTGTCAAAGCCATTTACAAAGGGAAGGTACATGCCAAATTTTATTGAAATCGGCTTATTACTTTTTGAGATAAGAATTTTTTTCGAATGAAAACTCAAAATTTTCCCGGAAAACCTTGTCCGATTTTCCTGACTAACGAACTTATCCAAGCCATTTACAAAATAAACGTACATGCCAAATTTTTTCAAAATCGGTCCATTATTTTTTAAGTTATCGGTGTGATATATATATATATATATATATATATATATATATATATATATATATATATATATATATATATATATATATATATATATATATATATATATATATATATATATATATATATATATATATATATATATATATATATATATATATATATATATATATATATATATATATATATATTCGACTCAAAAAATAATGGACCGATCTTGATCAAATTTGGTGAGTACCTTCCTTTTGCAAGTGGCTTGGATAAGTTCGTTAATCAGGCAAATCGGACAAGGTTTTTCCGGAAATTTTGTGTTTCCTTTCTAAAAAATCCATATCTCCGGAAATAACAAAGTAAGGGCAACCAACGCGTGTTTGTATTATAAAGAGTGAACCCCGTACCAAAATTTAGGTCTCTAGCTTTCAAGACAAAGAAGTTATGGGCAGTAAAAGAAAAAAAATTTGGAGTTTTCCTCAAAACGTCAAACTCGCAATTTGAAACGTCAAAATTGGCAATGTTTAGGCAAAGAACGTGAAACAAATACGGATTGTGAAAATAACATGTTGCAAGAAGAGTGTTCTGCGAACCCATAAGTTTGAGATTCAACCGTCATTGCCCTTCATTTTACTAAAATATTTACAGAAAATTCATTTCAAATAGACTCTTTCTCTGATGTTTTGGCTGTCGGTTTAGTTAAGTTGATGGTTTCGCTGTAGGTTTAGTGAAGTTTCTGGTTTAACGGTCTATAATTTTTAGCTAATTTTCCTATAACAAATTCGTTTATACATTTTTGCATTTTTTATCGAAATATGATGCGTTTGTAAGAAAAAAATCTGGACGCAGTAAGTGAGTTTTGGTAGCGAATTTTCATTAAATCCTTCAAATTTCAATAACTCAATTTGCTATTAACGTAAGCTTTGTTGGTTAGGAAACCAACATTTAAGTTTATTTTCGGAAAATGTGTGTATATTTTCAAACCATAAGTAATTTTGATAAAATATAGTACATTGGTTCTACTACATAGGCTATACCGGTAATCAGATTGATGCCTGCTTGCATTTGCTATAAAAAACATTTTTATGGAAATTGACTTCCATAACACACTTGCTGCATCCAGACTTTTGAAAAATGTGTATATATTTTCAAACAATAAAGTTATTTCAATGAAATATGGTACATTGTTTCTACTATTTAGGCAACCAAGTTTGAGACCTGCTTTCATCAAAGAAAGACATTTGCTATTAAAAATATTTTAAAGAAAATTCGCTACTTGGTGCGTCCAGACTTTTTTTTAAATTTTTCTAAGTAGCAGAAAGCGTAATAGTTTTAAAACCTTCTGTATAATATTGGATCAATTTCTATCAAAATGAAATAAAAGTACTGTCCTTAAAAAACGACCACAACTTTAGCTTCGCAGGATGCAGGAGTACAAAATTATTAAGGTTTAATCAAGACTGTTTTGCTTCAAAAAATATGAAAATAAACTAATATCTGGGGAACCATCACCGAGAGGTATAGAAATATATCGAAAAAAAGTGACTTAAAATAAAAAGGAATTTGAAAAAAATAAAGTAAACAGGGTGGTCTATTTAACATAACAGAGCTACTGCGAGTTTTCAGGAGAAGCAGAACACCGCGTAATTGAAAAATTAAATAGATAGATACTTGATCATGGTATCATCCAAATTTTCAGATCGATCCCGTGTTTGGTTTTTATACTTGCAAGGGACCATGAACCGTGGGACACTATATCCAATAAACATATCCAATGTGAATCGTTCTACTATTAGAGAGTTTTTGCAAACACCGTAAAAAAGAATATGTGTGACATATCTAAATCTAGGTTACGTAGTAACTGACGATATGTCATATAAATCGTTTGTTTTACTTACTATTGTTTAAATCATCCAAGACGTTAACGATACGTGACGCGAAACGCCATATTGGCTATATCTACATAGGGTAACGTTAATATATTAGGTCCATTATACAAAAACTCTTTATTCTTAACAAGCACATTTGACGGTATTGATTCTTCTACTTTATTGTGCACTTGTAGAGTACAAGACGTGATATAATACCATTCACGTGAAGAGCAAAGCACGTATCTAGAGGTAGGTGTAGGGAAGTATCTGAAGCTAGATTGGTTGTGATAAGAAGCATCAAAGAGGAGAAGTCCACTATATGCAGGCTCTGAGTGACACACTCCACATAGAACAAACACGTATATCAACAGCATCTCGTCACACAGTATTGCCACAGCATAACAAACAATTATGCTGTGGTATTGTGGTGACTGATCAATTAATTCAATCTTGAACATAAGAAGTTTGCCAGAGTGAAGTACGTACCTGCTCACAGTACATGATGGAGTTTGCTCTGATTGTGTTTCTACTAAATGACGATATTGATTTTATAGTTCTGTCAAAGAATCTGTACTTTATTCTTATACACAATGAAAGCTCCTGTAAGAGACTTTTCTTTAAAGTTTAATTTTATCACGTTATCATCGTTTAAAGACGATGTTGGCTTGTCGCAACCATTGCCACGCATTGTTTTCCTTGTGCAGCAAGCAAATAGAAATACAACGTCGGCTGCTAATTGGAATATAAGTAGAATAACCAAAAATATAAGCAACACCTTAATGGTCGAGACGCTCAAGTGGAAATGGGGTGGGTCCAAAAACCTGTAAAGAGGAAAAGGGACCAACTACCAATCCCAACTAATTGTTGATGGGCACCACTGACCAAAGCACACTGGTCAGGAGATTCCAGGTGGTACGGAGGCGCACGCGCAGACATACCTGCAAACGACGGAACAAGAAACGCTAGAATCCCAACAAAATATTACCTCAAGATGGTGCACTACGCAATCTACAATTGACTAGGCAACAAACATTGAGTGAATATAAAAAAAAGTAGCTAAGAGAAAAAGGTTGGTATATTTATTAACCAACACGCAAAATCAATCGGTACAGGGTAAACATATATCACAACAAATCTTAAGAGAGGTGAGAAAAATAAATAAAAACTTTCGAACGTTATATGGAAAAAAATATTTTTGGATGAGGACGCTAAAACTTCCAAAGGAAGGGTCTGCTGACAATTTCTGTTCTAATGCAAAGCTTTGAAATTTTGAACTAAGGGCGTTTATCACGGGTAGCCTATAGTGGTTTTCATTATCTCTGGGAAACATATGCATGTTATCATTGAAATGAATTGCTCTTTGAATGTCCTCAAAACACTCTTGGCTCACCACCTCTCTTATTAGTGAATTTTCGTAGAAAAAATTCACTAATGGGGAGATCCCGACTTTTGAATTTGAAATTTTTTTTTGCAAATGAGCGCGAACTAGGACCCCTAGAACCCATATTCCGGGGTCGTTTCGATTTTTATATGTTTATGTATATATATATATATATATATATATATATATATATATATATATATATATATATATATATATATATATATATATATATATATATATATATATATATATATATATATATATATATATATATATATATATATATATATATATATATATATATATACGTGGCGCGTGCGCCGTGAGCTTATATTGGTCGGTTTACTGTTCTCTGATTGGTTGTGCCTTCGGATCACAGTGATCAAGACAGGAGACCGATACACACGACACAGTCCGAAGGCAAAACTAATCAGAGAACAGTAAACCGACCAATAGAAGCTCACGGCGCAGGCGCCACGTACAATCTCAGACGCAGACCACACAAGAATTTTTGAATTTTGAAATTTTTTTTGCAAATGTGCGCGAACTAGGACCGCTAGAACCCATATCCGGTTTCAATTTCTATACGTTTATATATATATATATATATATATATATATATATATATATATATATATATATATATATATATATATATATATATATGTATGTATGTATGTATGTATGTATCTATCCATCCGATAACTCAAAAAATAATTAACCGATTTCGATGAAACTCAGCAAGTGCCTTTCTTTTATTAATGGATTGGATGGAGGTTCGGAGGAGAAGGAAAAACATGTGCCAGAAAGGAATTCCACAAGTTGGAAGTCCTCGGGGCAAAAGAGCGGGCATAACAAGATGTTCTATATCTGGTGACCTGGACAGTAAAAGGGTGCATTCGCTCTGTTCCCCTGGTAGATCTGTTGGGGGCAGCAGGTGGAGGAACTATGGAAGAAAGCTCCTCTGAGCAGTGCCCGTGCAGATATCTATAAAAGAGAGAGAGGTCACCAGCGGAACGTCAGTAGGCAAGGGATGGCAGCCTTTGGGTGAGGGTAGGGTCACCGATGAGACGTATAGCTCTCTTCTGAATGGGGTCCAAGATAGCGAGTGTAGAAGCGGTAGCGGCACCCCAGATGTGGGAGCAGTATTCGAGGTTTGGTCTTATTTGTGAGGTATATAAGGTATAGAGATTAGCTGGTGAAAAGTATTTGCGAGTCCGGAAGAGGAAACCTAATTTCTTAGCAGCCGCTTCTGCGATTGATGTGACATGTTGGTGGCAATTGAGATTTAGATCCACAGAAATGCCAACAAGTGAAAAGGACTCATTACTTTGAATAACTTGGTTGTTTATTGTGATTTAATCAAAATTCATTACCATAATGCACTTGCTGCGTACCGAACATTTTTACTATTGAACTAGGTTTTTAGGATACATTTTTGGTAATAAAATATTTATCTCCACTAGTAGAGAAAATTGAGCATGGTAGGATAAAAAGGATATATTTAAACGTATATAAACATTTAAACAATTTATGATTTATTATATAAATTTGTCACGATCATTTATCGATAGTCTGAAAGTCGTGATCGCTCTAATATTATATATTCGCAGCGTAGTATGAATCGTTATTATTTCTCATTATAATTTTACTAGATACTTTTCTTCAAACACAATAAGCCATTCCCTGCAGCTGACCCAAATTACATGCCTGTCTGAATTAAATGTAGTCGTATTACTATTATTTTCACATTTGGGCATCACTAATCAGCAAGGATCTCGCTGTGGGAAAGAGAGGAGGTTGGTGGTTTAAGTAGGGCAGTATCAGTGGCAGTGGCAGTCAAAGCTAGGCAAGGGGGTGTCGTGTGTCGTATTCCCCGAATACAAATGATCCTCGCTATGACCTGCTATTTTTCAGGGAGTCCTGAATGTTACTGTTGATGATGCCGATGCCGTTAGAGAGTTGGCCCCGTATCGATGGGGAATAAATCGTGCGACTCTAAATGAGCAACTAATGATCTCTCTCTTTCTCTTTCTCTCTCTATCTCTCCAGTTACGACATCACCTACAAAAAATATGCTCCACCGATTCCGATCTGCTTCTTTCTTTGCTACGTTCAGAACAAACCCTATTTATTACTGTTCTACATTACTTCTTCTAGTTAGATAATGTTTCTAACCATTATCCTATTTTTTTACTTTCCAAAATACACAACAAGCATTATTCCTAAGAAATTATGTACGTGAGTAAAAGTATACTAAATATCTTTCGCTTTTGTTTTATGCTTTTTAAAATTATTTTCCAATAACTAGTAAATGGTAACTTAAAAAAATGTGTAAAGATATTTAGGCATATAATTGTTGTAACTATTATTATCACATAAAATAGTCCTGACGTAGTAACAGCGGTACGGTAGCAAATATGAGGAGATATTTTTTTAAACAAAACTGGGAAAAGGGAATATTGTAGATGGCCTAGGACCAAAGTTGTTCTGCTAAATACAATGGAAAGAATTTATTGAAAAGAATAAATAGTACAAGCGGAACAATTTATTTCACGAAATAAAGTGTGCATAAAGATCATACTTACCCCTAAAACGTTCACAGATAAATGAACTAGGCCGGTTAGCGCGAGTGAACTGAATTAGAATTATGTATTCGGTAGGTGTATGAGACACAAATATATATATATATATATATATATATATATATATATATATATATATATATATATATATATATATATATATAATGTAATATTTTAAGCGATTCTAAATGGTTTACCTATGTATTTTATTTATAAGTTTGTATTTTTGAAGCCCCATGTTTTGGTGCCAATTTGTATGTTTCATTCTATATCTAAATATTTGTATTATAATGTGTATCTTACGTACTGACTGAATTTTGTTTAAAAGTGTATTTTATACTTGTGTGTGAAATAAATATATTGTGTTTATAATTGGGTTTCATTGTTCTTAGCTGTGTTTGACTACGTCACCAGTTATAATGTGTTATAATGTAAAAGATTATATTGAAGTAGGATTTTATCGTTGCTATGACGGCCGCGGGTGTAAATTTGCTGTTCTCCTTTGGATTGACCTGACCTCTGTATTCTTCCACCGTACCAGGCCAGTTTTAGTGAATTTTCTTAAAAAAAATTCACTCTTGAGGAGATCCCGACTTTTGAATTTTGAAAAAATTTCTTCAAATGACCGCGAACTAGGCCCCCTAGAACACATATCCGGGGTCCGTTTCAATTTTTATATGTTTATATATATATATTTATATATATATATATATATATATATATATATATATATATATATATATATATATATATATATATATATATATATATATATATATATATATATATATATATATATATATATTTATATATATATTTATATATATATTTATATATATACAGTGTGGAACAGCCAAATGGAATAAATTCGATAACGGATAAATGAGGACGTGTTGGGAAAAACGCTTGGACACGTCGATTTGTATTTTTAACTGCGCATCTTTTTCAAGAAAAAAAATTATTTAGGGTGCGTCATGTGACAGTGGCCAATACCAACTTTCTTATTTTAAATACAAGCCCCTGTATATTATTAATTTTTTGGATTCTTCAGAAAATTCTAGACATAATTCATGTACAATGTCCTATACCTATCTTCAACTGTTTCGGAAATATTAAGTATTTTCAGATTTATTACAAAAATTAACATTAAAAATAGAAAATTATTTTATTTCACAAATTCTAATACGAAATACTGATTATTTCTTAATAATTTAAAAAAACAAAAAAAAATTAATGTCAAGGTAGTAAATGTTCAAAATGCTCGCCACGAACAACTTGGCAACATGCTAATCTGGTATAGAAATGTCTTCTAACATTACTCAACATCTCAGGCGTGACTGATCTAATCGCAAGCGTGATTCGTCTTTTTAAGTCATCTAAGTTGAGGGGCTTAGTTTTGTATACAATACTTTTGATATATCCCCACAAAAAGTAGTCTAATAGCGACAGATCAGGAGATCGTGCTGGCCATTCTATCGATCCGCGGCTCCCTATCCACCGATTTGGAAAAATTTGGTTCAGGTACTGCCGGACATTGATTTGGTAATGGGGCGGTGCTCCATCTTGCTGAAACCATATTTTATTGGCAGGAACTTGTGGGTTTGCTGGATCTGGATATAAGTTTGTCAAAGTTGGCACGACATTATTTTGGAGCAGTTCTAAATATTTATCCCCATTCAAGTTGCCATCAATGAAAAAGGGACCTACGATATGATTTCCAACAATTCCTGCCCAAACATTAACTTTTTCAGGATATTGCGTATGTTCCTCTCTCATCCAATGAGGATTCTCATTAGACCAATAGCGGCAATTTTGACGATTAACATGACCGTGAAGTGTAAATGTGCTCTCATCAGAAAACAAAACATCTTCTAATTGGATCACATTGTTATCTAACATTGCCATCATTTGTTCACAAAAATACGTTCTGCTTTTCTATTTTGCTAATTGTTCCTTGGGATACAGGCGGCAAATTTGGAAATTTTTCGTGAAATAAGCGAGACACTTCCATCTGTGTCCGTGTGTTATCTCCATAACCAATCATTTGTAGAATGGTTATTTTGTGCATTTCTGTTAAATGAACCATTTTTCTGATATTATTACGTACAGTTAACGAAATTCAAACGACAATAGCACTGACACTAATCACTACTGTCATGCAGGCAGACAACAAGTTGCTAAGGCTACGAGTTTTATACGAACAGAAAGAAAACTGTTTTTGTTTTTGTTTCATTTCATATCAGTAAAAAGAAACGCAGGAATGGTTTTTGTTTACTTTCTCATTATCAAGAGCTGAATGGGAAATAAGTATTGAATGCAATGTAGCGAATTTGTGAAATAAAATAATTTTCTATTTTTAATGTTAATTTTTGTAATAAATCTGAAAATACTTAATATTTCCGAAACAGTTGAAGATAGGTATAGAACATTGTACATGAATTATGTCTAGAATTTTCTGAAGAATCCAAAAAATTAATAATATACAGGGGCTTGTATTTAAAATAAGAAAGTTGGTATTGG
Organism: Tillus elongatus; assembly: GCA_964006375.1. Taxonomy (NCBI): domain Eukaryota; kingdom Metazoa; phylum Arthropoda; class Insecta; order Coleoptera; family Cleridae; genus Tillus; species Tillus elongatus. The sequence continues at coordinate 543,357 of OZ023263.1, read as the reverse complement.
CCACTGTCACATGACGCACCCTATATAATTTTTTTTTCTTGAAAAAGATGCGCAGTTAAAAATACAAATCGACGTGTCCAAGCGTTTTTCCCAACACGCCCTCATTTATCCGTTATCGAATTTATTCCATTTTTTGGCTGTTCCACACTGTATATATATGTATCACACCGATAACTCAAAAAATAATAGGCCGATTTTCACTAAATTTGGTGGAAAAATTCCTTTTGCAAATGGCTGGATAAGTTCGTTAGCCAGGAAAATCTGCCCAGGTTTTCCCGGAAAATTTTGTGTTTTCTTTCGAAAAAAATTCATATCTCCGGAATTAACAAAGTAAGGGCAACCAAATTTGGTATGCTAGTTAATATCCTTATATGTAAGCCACGTACCAAAATTTAGCTATGTAGGTCAAAAGACAAAAAAGTTATAGGCATTTAAAGAAAAATAAATTGGGGTTTTCCTCAAAACGTCAAAGTTGCGATTTAAAACGTCAAAATCGGCAACATTTAGGCAAAGAACTTGAATCTAATACGGGCTATGGAGATCAAATGTCTCAAGAACGATCTTTTACAAACTCTGAAGTCTTAGTTTCAACCGTCATTGACCTTCATTTTACTAAAATGTTTCCAGAAAATTCATTTCAAATAGACCCTTTCTCTAATGCTTGGCAGTAGCCTTACCTTTAGAGTTTATCGTTTAATGGTATATAATTTTTGTCAAATTTTCGTAAAAAATCAATAAAGCTCAATATATCCGTTATTATACAAGATATGAAGAAAATTTGTATATATTAATTATAGGGTGTCTTGAGCTACATCTTAAAAAAATATTTCTACAATCACAGGATGGCCCATAAGTCGTTGGTGATACAAATTTTTTTTTTTTTTTTAATCAAACACGCCTTATGTTATTGAATTTTTGAATTTTTCAGCGATGCATGTTTGTAATAAAAGAAATTCGGGACGCAGCAAGTGCGTTATGGTAGCGAATTTTCATTAAATGCTTCAAATTTGAATAGCTCAATTTGCTATTAACCTATAAGGTTGACCAAGAAACGAGTTTTTCCGGGAACACTTTAAGTTTACTTTTGGAAATTTTTGTACATCTTCACACAATAAAGTTATTTTTATGAAACATGGCACATTGTTTTTACTATATAGGTTATACTGGTAACCAAAATTGATGCCTGCTTTCTTAAAAAGGAAACACACATATTTGCAATTAAAAACATTTTTATGAAAATTCACTACCATAACGCACTTGCTGCGTCCAGAGTTTTTAAGATAATTGATATATCTGTTTTTACCTATTACATTTGTGTTGTTTGTGCGTTTGACTATTCATAATATTCCGTGTATCATCATCTCAAAATATAATGTATTATGTACTTGAAATAATGGTCATCACAGCACCTACATTCCTGGCTTCTTCATGTAGGTATAAAATCATATCTATTATTTTATCTTTTAATAATAGACGGCTTCTTTGTATCTCTTGAGGTCAACTAAACACTATTACTTTGTTAGGCTATAAACATTTCTTGTACATCGTATTTACATATTTTAGTGAATTTTCTTTAAAAAATTCACTAATGAGGAGATTTCGACTTTTGAATTTAAAAAAATTTCTTCAAACGAGCGCTAATTAGTCCCCTAGAACACATATCCGGGATCAGTTTCAGTTTTTATGTTATATATATATATATATATATATATATATATATATATATATATATATATATATATATATATATATACAGGGTCGCTGATAAGTCTGGAAACGGTCGATTATCCGGGAAAATATACAAGGTGTCGAAAAAATTTTTTTACAAAAGTTTTTGGGTTCTTCAATGTCTACTAGGCGGTGATAATTTTATTTATACAGGGTTGGTGATACAGGCGTGGCACACCAATATTAATTTTTTTTAATGGAACACCCTATATATTATTCGATATTTCAATCCTTCTCTTAATTTTGAGCAACATTTATGAGAAGCATAATGTACCTAAACTCAATCGTTTCCGGGTAAAAAAATAAATAAAAATAAACGCTACTGTTTTTAAAATCTATTGGATGAAGAACAAAAATAAATGAAAAGTAGAATATCTCTTGAAAACAATCTGTGAGTGTGAAAAGAACCGGTTGCGATGTTTTTAACATTGTTTGGAATCCCAAGATAAGATAAGATGCCCATAAGAAACGCAGTATTATTCTTTTGTTTTAAAATGTTTCCGGGACAACGAATGTCAAACATTCATTCAGTGTCAACAGTTTTGAAACATTAGTAATTTAGTGTCAACAGTTTTTGTGCAAAATGGCAAGTTTAAGTGAAACCGAACGTATCGAAATTTTAATGATGATAGGGTACGGTGATAGAACACGAAGTTTTGCTCAAGTGGTGATTATGTTCAATGAGTTGCATCCTGAGCGGGAATCGATCTCCAAATCCACAGTTTCGAAAATTTTGCATCGTTTTCACGAAACTGGCGGTATCAAGGATAAACCTAGAACTGGAAGGCCAGTAACCGTTACAAATGAAGAAAATTCTTTGAATGTAATATTGGATGTGGTGGAAAATCCGAAAACTTCGGCACAGCAATTGGCTTTAAATCACAATATGAGTCGATATTCAATTCAAAAGATTACGAAGCGGGAAAAGTTCCGTCCATATAAAATTCATTTATTGCAAGAACTGAGTGAAGACGATTTTGATCGCAGAATCGAGTTCTGTGAACTTATTATGGAGAAGTTACGCCAAAATTTTAACTTTGCCAACCACATTTTGTTTTCCGACGAATCTACATTTTGTTTGAATGGACAAGTCAACCGACACAACTGTAGGTACTGGTCAGACGAAAACCCACATTGGATGGAACAAATTCACACCTAAAGACCGCAAAAAATCAAAGCTCAATATATCCGTTATTATGCATGATACGAAGAAAATTAGTTATAGGATGTCTTGAACTACATATTAAAAAATATTTCTACAATCACAGGGTGGCCCATAAGTCGTTGGTTATACAAATTTTCTTTTTTTTTTTTACTCGAACAGGCCTTATGTTATTGCATTTTTACATTTTCCATCGAAATATAATGCATGTTTGTACGAAAATAAATTCGGGACGCAGCAAATCCGTTATCGTAGCGAATTTTCATTAAGTGCCTAAAATTTGAATAGCTCATTTTGCTATTAACCTATAAGGTTGACCAAGAAACCAGTTTTTTCGGGAACACTAAGTTTAATGCCGGACATTTTTATACATTTTCAAACAATAAAGTTATTTTGATGAAACATGGCACATTGTTCCTACTATATAGGTTATACTGGTAACCAAATTTGATGCATGCTTTCTTCAAAAAAACACAAATTTGCTATTAAAAACATGTTTATGAAAATTTACTACCATAACGCACTTGCTGAATCCAGACATTTTTTCCAAAATTTTAGAACCGATTTACCAACGACGCTTCCCAAAAACCCACAATTATTCAAGGGAGTCAATTTTTCTCCCGGAAATCATCAAATTTCACGGCCAGCTCCACGTATGTCTTATCAATTGTTTATATGTCAAATATGAAATCTGGCATTTTTAAACGCGGTAAATTTAAACTTTGACATATTTCGGTTTTTATTGTCTAGAATGCTTAAATTGATATTAATGACGTTATTATACATATGGGCATGAAAATGTAATTTTCATATTGTAATATCGTGGCTTACTTACTTTTTCTTTAAATTGGTATTGTCAAATCAGTCTGTTATCTTGAACATTATAAATTTTAGACGAAAACTGAATTTAACACAACATTTTTATCACATGTAAAATATAACTTATTATTTCACAAATTCCTATATATATATATATATATATATATATATATATATATATATATATATATATATATATATATATATATATATATATATATATATCCCAATATTTTTGAAGGGTTGATTATGGTGATTAAAATAAATTATATTAATTTTACAATATACTATACAAAAAGCATAACCTTGTGTTGTATATTGCAAAATTTTTGGATATAAGATTTAAAATAATAATAGATTGCTAAAACTCCCTGTTTCTGAAGCGATTTTACTTACAAACAATCCAGACTATTCGCTTGTGAACAGCTACCTTTGTACCAAATGTGATGTCAGTGGCTCAATTACAAAAGAATTTGATCACCACATGATCAACCCCCACTTGAATTTCATGAGCAAATATCTGGCCCGGCGTAATATTTCAATTTATGTTCTCAAAAAATCTCACGAAGCGACCTGTTACTCGACTTTCAATGGTAAAGTGCAAATTTTAATCAATGATCCCTTTCCTGGGGAGATTAATTCAAACCCTTCGTTGGTGGATTTCTACCTGTGTCCCAAGTTTAATGCTCATTCCACAAAAAGTCTGCTCGGGAACTAACAGACAAACCGACACACAGCCCAACAGATGGATCGACACAATTATTTTCTTTTGCAAATCAGGTTTCTACATATTTTGATTTTTTTTACGACGTTAGAGCTAAAAAAAAGTTCGATTTCCGTTTCCGTTACCGTACTTTCAAGTTTGTAACAATGTGGAAGTATCGTTTCTTGCAGATAACAATCATCATCACAAGTGTCATCAAAGGAAATCAATGAGACATATTGTTTCGGCTATAGATTCCCCGACATATAGTTTACCGATATGGTTGACAAATGAGTTTAAAAGTTTGCCCGTCAAACAATAATGTTTTTCAGTAACAAATTCACTTGAATTTATTAGTAAAACTAAAAAGGTTAAATTGATTGAAGGCGAGGTTTCAAATTCATTCGATGTAACCTCATTGTTTCCCAGCGTTCCCGCGAAGCAAACGGTAACGTATTTAGAAGTGTTGTCAAAAATTAATAACATAAATGAAAATGTCTCCAAACTTTAACAAACCTTTGCATTAAACAAAACATATTTCAAGTTAACAATGAATTTTTTGAACAAACCCAAAGCACGGCAATGGGCAACCCGCTATCGCCATTTATTGCAAACCTTTTAATGAGTAGATTGGAAACAGATTTCGAAAGTGAAAGTAAGTATTTTCCTAAAGTGTGGTTTCGTTACGTGGATGATATTTTTGCAGTTTAACACAAACATTTGCAGAACAGAACATTTTATTGCCAAATTAAACAATAAATTCGATTCTCTAAAATTTACCCACGAATTAAAAATTAGTAATACATTATCCTTTCTAGATGTACTAGTTATCAAGGATAAAGACACTTTAGAATTCGATGTCCACAGAAAAGAGACCACCACTCTAAACTGCATTTCGAATGACTTTATACGTACGCACAAAAAATAACAAGCCTGATTTTCTTAAATAAACAGGCTAATTAATTTTCCTTTAACTACAAGTAGATATAACAAAGAATTAAATTATATTAAGAACGTGGCCGAATATAACGGATACACTGCTTGTCTATTAGAGAAATTAATTCACAAACAGTAAACAAAGAAAATGTTAGCGGAATCAACGACGTTTAGAAGAGAGAAAGCCGAAAAAACTTTGTTTGCTTACCATTTGAACCTTGAATTACGAGGGATCTAGATAGCATTTTTTAAAAAGCCACCTTGCAACTAACATTGCGACAAAAAAATACTTGCTAGGTAACCGAAAAACAAGGATAGTACGGCCAAAACGTCGGGAATTTGTGAAATAAGTTGTAGAGATAGTGATCTTAAATAGGTTGAACAAACAAAAATATCAATTGAAATTAGATTCAAAGAGCATTTAGCACAATTAAGATACGGTACTATAGATGTATCTTCCGTCGACCGACGTATTTGGGATAATAATCATCACGTTAATAAGGAGAATTTAAAATTAATAAAAAATGTTAAACATCCAACAAATATCTTCGAGAGTATATTTGTTGATAAATATAGTAATAATAAAAAATGTATGAACCTCGCTCCGCCGCCTATGACGAGTCATCTGATAGATTTCTTTGTAAAGTGAATGCCGACAGAGGCACGTTCGAGACATAATAAATGAATACAGATATTTCTGCCAAACGAAATATGATAATTTAGGTGTCGTTGAACCTCTCTAAATCGCTAGTGAACGACTACCTGCAGAATTGCAGAAAAATGTAAATAGAGCTGTAGATATAAGATATTATGCATTATTATATATTTAGTTGTCAAATGTAAATGTCAAAATTTTTGTGTTGTAATTAATATCAGTATTTTGGAAGAATTTTCTGGTTTAAGAGTGGGAAGTTATTGTAAAATGAGAGCTGAACATTTAGAGTGGTAGTCCAATTGTTATTGGCAGAAAGGAAGTTCAAAATTATTGAATATTTAACAAAATTGTAAATGTGACAGTAGCAAGATTTGGCAGTTCCCTTTAGACAAGTCAGAAATCAAAATTGTGTTTATTGCAAGCACAAGCATTAAGCTTATTTGTGAAATACATTGTAAAATTATGTACTAATAAATATACTATAAATAATAAATAAAATATACTATTCATGATCTGATGACGCTAACTTGGCTAGTGAAATGATCGTCAGGGCTTTTAAAATGTGTTGTGGTCATTTGGGTTCTTCAAGTGTGCATATCAGTGCTCATCACAGTTTCCAATATTCACTTAGTGAATAAGGCTTATGGAATAAACCGCCGTAATTATCGATATATAACAGATCCATGTAACGTTAATGGTTATAAGAAAACGTGTTGCGGAAAGTAAAAGACCGTTAGACAACTCGGTTTCCAGGACAATTTTCAAAAAGCTAATATTTTTTCCCCCAGGGCTCGTCTATTAGACTTAGAAGAATTTTTAAGTGCAAACTCATATAGACTTAGTGATTGTGAGTATTTCCTGAACAATATAAATTCCAGGTAACGTGCTTTTCAAGGGTGTTTATTTAAAGACAAAGTGCATCTTTGTTGTCATCTAACTGAAACATTCGTGGCTTAGGACTATCAATCCAAGAGCCAACATTACACTATTACCAGTTCGAGATATCAATGAATGACCAAAGGTTCATGAAGATAACAAAGTGGAAAAGGTCGATGTGAGAGTATGTGAGAGGTGTAGGTATATGCGCGAGATAACAAGTATCGCAATTCTCACCATCACTTCTCACGAATGTCCGTTACATCTAATACGGACAACATATCATATTACGGCGTAGTCAACATACAGATAAGCACTTTCATTGCATAAGTGCAATCTGACTATTCAGCAGCAACCGTGGAATCAGCAGTGTAGCACGTTGCATTCCGTGAATAGAGTCATGGGAACAGCAACCGTCGTCACCTTCCCAGGCTTAGTTTTAGTATAAATAAGATGTAATTTAAATTAATTCATTCTTTCTATTATAAGTTTTGTGGCTGTTGCTATGTTCGTTTAAGTTGTTAAATAAATATTTTTTAAAAGTAATGTGCAACAGTTGTTAATTCGCGTCTAGTTTAAATGACCTGTCCGTACCTAGAGGGATCCTGGTTTGATAGGTGGAGCGGAATGGAACCTAGCGGTCGTCACTCAATGTGATGAAGGGCTGAAGGGCTAACAATTTAACGACTGCTACTGATAAAGACAACTCCGTTGTCGGGATACGTATTTAGATCATAACTATCTGTTGTTGTTTATTTGGTTATTTTAGTAATTCTACTTTATATGTTTCTAGGGTTATTTATACAGTTTTTTCCTTATTTGTTTACTAAACCACAACTTATGTTCTTACATTTTAGTAGTTAAGGTGGCATAATAGCCTTTTCTCCTTAGTAATTGCTAGACTAATTGACACTTTATATAAAATTATGCAACCTATTGTTTTTTTATAAATATATGGTGCATTATAGACATAAAAGGAACAACATGCAGAGCACACTAAAACGTTAATGTTGAGTGATGACTGTAAATGGGGCAATATGTTACGCCGCATTTACAACACTAAAAAACAAGAACACAAGAACGACAGGACATACGAGGGCAGTTTGTCTTGCTAAATGAAATTAATATTTGTAATACATGGGGCACGTCAGCGTTCACTATGAACAACATTTATCCGCTAATGTTCCACCATCTAGATACACGAGACAGTGTGCCAACCCACCTGCTTGTCACTTAACCCCACGTAGCCCCACTAACAATATCATCTTTATACGTTGTTACATCATGATTAGCTCAACTCTTAGTTTAACATAATTATATGTTTATTAGGGATTATACGCTGTGATTTTGATTCGAGAATCCATTTTTCAATAACCTACTTTTATCAACCTAGGTAAATAAAGTTAAATAATGAAAGAGTTTTAGTAAACGTAGGTTGATAAAATGTCATAGAACAAACCAAAAAAAAATTCGGGACGCAGCTAGTGCGTTATAGTAGAGAATATTCATAAGAATTGTACACTATAATTATACGGCATATTACTAAAATTAATAGCTTAAACTTACACAGACCTTGAAGATCGATTATAGAGGTCCTAGTGTGCGCACATTTGAAGAATTCTTTTGAAAGTGTTACCATCGATATCTCTCTATTATCAAAAAAATCTTGCGTTCTAACTCCTTTTGAGAAAAATGCCCAAAATTTTTCTATGAAGCTAAAAAATTTAATTTTGCTATATCTGTAAATAGTGTAAGTCTATTTAAAAGAAAGTTGTATTACAAATTTCATTAAAGTTTTAAAAGCTTTCCAGAAGGAATCCTAATTCATATTTAGAAAAGTAAAGTATCTGCCAAGTTATAAACATGGCAGTTATTTTTCCTTATTAACCTCCTGAATGATTTCGTTGTAGTCGACCTAATCAAACCGGTTTCTAGTGAATTTTCGTAGAAAAAATTCAGTAATGGGGAGATCCCTGTCTTGAGCTACATCTTAGAAAAATATTTCCACAATCACAGAGTGGCCCATAAGTCGTTGGTGGTACAATTTTTTTTAGTCGAACATGCCTTATACTATTGCATTTTCCATCGAAATATAATGCATGTTTTTAAGTGAAGAAATTCTGAACGCAGAAAGTGCGTTTTGGTAGCGAATTTTGATTAAATGCTTCATATTTGAAAAGCTGAATTTACTATTTACCTATCAGGTTGACCAAGAAATGGATTTTTTCGGTTACACTTTAAGTTTACTTTCGGAAATTTATGTACGTGTTCAAACAATAAAGTTATTTTGATGAAACATGGCACATTGTTTTTACTATATAGGTTATACTGGTAATCAAATTTGATGCCCGCTTTCTTAAAAAAACACACACATATTTGCTATTAAAAACATTTTTATGCAAATTCACTACCATAACGCACTTGCTGCGCCCCGAACTTTTTTATTTTTTGAGATAGAATTTTTTTTTACAATGTAGACTCAAAATTTTCCTGGAAAACCTCTCCCGATTTTCTCAACTAACGAACTTATCCAAGCCATTTATAAAAGGAAGGTGCGTGCCAAATTTTATCAAAATCGGCGCATTATTTTTTGAACTATCGGTGTGATACATACATACCTACATACATACATACATACATACATTCATACATATATATATATATATATATATATATATATATATATATATATATATATATATATATATATATATATATATATATATATATATATAAACATATAAAAATTGAAACAGACCTCGGATATGGGTTCTAGGGGTCCTAGTTTACGCTTATTTGCAAAAATGTTTTCGAAAATCGTGCCATCGTTACCTCTCTATTAGTGAATTTTCTTAATGAAAATTCACTTAAAATGTAAAAAATCATTTGAAAATGAAAGATTTAAGTTGGTTTACTTCATTGTGTCAAATGAATGGTTCATTAGGCAGAGGCCGCAAAGTAGCTGCTTGAAAATGTTGTTGTTGCTAACCGCTGTGGTCTCAAGGGGTGCAAGGAAAAAACAAACTTTCCTCAACTCTCATTGTTTTACAAACTGCCAAACAAAATCAATTAATTTCACACAAAGGCGAAATTGGAATTTATTGTTAGTTGGTGTTATACAAGTGGAACACGCGGTAAAGAATCTGTGCTAATGAAAAAACTGTCACTGTAGTCGTGGTAAAAGCCATTAATAATTAATCTAAACTGTAGATCATTAGTCATAATTCAGCAGGTGGTGGTGTGTGGTAGGTGTAAGAGAGAGAGAGTGGGAGAGAGAGAGAGAGCACGAGATATGGAATATAAAATAATTCACGATAGCGCGGAATCGATAAGGACTGCTGCTGCAGCCTGTATCACGATAACACGGAAGGTAACATCGATACCTTTCATTCTATTATTATATGCATATGCATATGTGACTGCACCAAACACACATACACATCCACACACACACACACACACATATATACATATGTAAATACACACTATTACACAAACAGAAACACATCGACATAAACACACGTTTTCGTTAATATTGTTACCTTGGTGTAACTAATTACGGTGCTGCCGTGTACTGTTCTACATTGAGTTAACTGCTTAACGCTTTATATTGTCCTTGCATAACACCAACTATACACACACATACTAATTCCTTTGCTTTTGTGTTTCCCTACAAATTATCACCGATCATAATTATTATTTCCTTTCGGTCCGTTTTTCAAACATTTAAGAGCCTCGGTGGTTCAGTGGTAAGAACGTGTGCCTCTGAACTGAAGAGTACCGGGTTCGATCTCAGCGTTCTCCTTTTACTTTTTCAGTACATACTGTACAATTAACATCAACCGAGGTTCTGGCATTGTATTTGGGCAAGTTGAATGTCTGCACGTTCCGCTCTTTGGAGGGGGCTTAAAGTCACCGGTCCCCTGTCCATGCAAAGTTGGGCACGTTAAAGATACCTACCCTCCTTACAGAAAGGCTGGGGTTCGGCAAAACTTCCAGGATAGTGAAGTGAAATTGCTCCCTGGCGTCGGTGATTAGCCATAATCGCGGAGATAGACTGACATTAAAAAAGAAAAAAAATCAAACATTTAATTTTTTGCACCAACGAGTGTGTTTCCGTTACCACTATTTTATTATTAAGTTAAACACTTCTTTTAAACCTTTTAGTCAATAATTGTTTGAGAATTTTCAATAACTTACTTGCACCTTTCATTGCAAATTTGACTAGATTTTTTTATCGCGGAACTAAACCTCTTATTAACAGAAACGATTTTTTTGGTTTCTGACAATTCCGGCATTCTAAATATCAACTAACAGTTATTATACAAAAAAATAGGGACGCAGCAAGGGCATTATGGTAGTGAATGTTCATAAAAATGTTTTTTTTTAAATGAAAGCATGCATCCAATTTGGCTATCAATATAACCTATATAGTAGAAACAACGGCCCCAAATACAGTTTTAGACTGAGAGTAGAGCATAGTATAGTGAAAATGTAAACAAAATCAAGTTAAGTTTCTATAAAAATAATTTTAAAATAGGTTGATCTTTTATCTTTTAACTTATTCATAAAATAAAATACAGAGGTTGGAAATTGAAACAAAAACAGAATCACCCAAAAACCACAAAATTAATAACAAAGAGTTTAGCGACAGCTACTGATGAAGACAAATTCGTTGTCGAAATACGTATCTAGCGCATAACTCTGTGTTATTATTTTTGTGGTTTTGGGATAATTATGCTTTTTGTTTTATTCATAAGACATGATCGTCGAAACAGTCGTTGAATGTGTTTCAAGTGACGACTATATTAATTCTGTACTTATTGCGATGACTTTTAATATAATGTAATATATCCCTGGCATGAAGCCTGTGTCAAGTATCATGTAAACAAAACGTTAGTTAAATTATCCTTAGATAGGTCAGTGATAGCGGGCTTGTCTTCTATGCAGAAGGTTCCGAGATTGATTCCCGCTTGATGAATGTGCTTTATTTTAACATTTGAAGAAACAATAGTGTAGTGTTACATACGCTTTGAACAAGATCCTATTTTTGCTTAAAATGCCTGAATAACTTTGTCATCTTGGAGTTTGAAGTCATAATTTTCAGCAGATATTTTGTTATTGTTGATATTGAAAAAAATTGTTTGATCAGGTTGACCAAAACGAAATCGCTCAGGCGATTAATAAGGAAAAATAACTGCTAGGTTTACAACTTGGCAGACACTTTATTTTTCTAAATATAAATTCAGTTTCCTTCTGGAAAGTTTTCGTAACTTTAATGAATACTGCATACACATTTGGAGACTACTTCTCTGGCTTCATTGTTGGGTTTCGTTTCTGTAGGTTAAGGACGTAGCCAGCGCGTAAGCTAACTCGAGCAAGCGGCACTTCTGAATTTTAGATGTTCTGTGACTAGTTTCGCTGGTTAACAGCATCCCCAGACAGATAAAAATTGAATTAATACGAAATCATGACAACTACAAATTAAGGTCTGTTGCTATGTTATGATGTTTTGATTAAAAAATTCTCCAAAAATTGAAAATAAAATTGAAACACAAATGACGGATGAGGCTTTAAAAATATCTACCTGATGTATGGCAATATTTAACATAAAAAGATAACTAACCTATAACAGTAATAACTATAATAACAGTTACAGCAAGAAGTTTTCTATAAATACGATATTTTGGCTAATAAAAAAGACAACGGACTACCTATAGCCAACATATTTATGAAAGACTTAGAAAACCAAATTTTAACATTAGAACTGTCGCATAATATCGTCTTTTGCTCCTGTTTGCTTACGCGCTGGATACGTCCTTCACCTACAGAAACGAAACCCAATAGTGAAGCCAGAGAAGTCTCCAAGTCTGTATGTAGTACCAGGACCAGTTTCACCAAGTAAGGGCAACAACAGTTAATGAACTTTAGTGAAATTTGTAATACAAGTGTCTTTTAAATAGACGTACACTATCTACAGATATAGCAAAATTTAATTTTCTAGCTTCATAGACAATTTTGGGCATTTTTCTCAAAAGGAGTACAAGATTTTTTAAATAATAGTGGGATAACGATGGTAACACTTTCGAAAGAGTTCTTTAAATGTGCGCGTACTAGGACCTCTAAAATCGAATTTCAAGGGTGTAGGGTTAAAGTATTAATTTAGTAATATTCCGTGTAATAATAGTGTACAATTCTTATGCAAATTCGCTACTATAACGCACCTACTGCGTCTCGAGTTTTTTTTAAGTGGTAGGGTCAGGTGTAGTTTTGTATTGGCAGGAAACAAGGATCAAAGGGAATAATAAGGGGAGAGAAATAATACTATTGTTATCGGGTGTAATGTTCTTTTTTTTTTGTGGTCGCATAGTAAATGGGGTGTTTTCATTAACAGGCTATTTTGGCTTCTATTACATCCTGTATATAAATAAGTGTGGGAAAGAGAAAAATATAATGTGTAATAATATGTTTTATTTTAGTGAGCACAAATATGGGGCACAAATACTAGAAGCAGTTTTAATACGTAGTTTAGTTTAATTTTTTTTCAGTTGAATTGTAAGAAAAAAATAATATTGCTAGTATCACCAAAAAATCTTTGCCTTAGACGACTTTTCATGTTATTGAACAATCAGCTCTAATAGATTGTATAAGTTATTTAAATATATATATATATATATATATATATATATATATATATATATATATATATATATATATATATATATATATATATATATATATATATATATATATAAATATAAATATATATATATATATATATATATATATATATATATATATATATATATATATATATATATATATATATATATATTGTTTAATAAATTATTATTATTATTATTATAAATTAGGTATGATGTCGGCAAATGGCTACTTCGTAACATAAAAGCTGTTTGTGCTCTGTTTCACTGGCACCTCCACCATTTGTCGACGTATATACGACATACACTAAATTATATTTTTATATCCAAAGAATACCTCTTTTAATAAATTCTTGTTGAAAAAAATGTAGCCAATACCAAGAATATGAATTAGAGATTTAAAAAAGTTCTACTTTATAAATCAAACCAAATCCAATATTTGCAGCCAAAACAGCCAAATAGCCATTTGACAGAAACCTACCTTCAATAGGAACTTTAACGACATTTACATAATTGGTTTAGGCATTAAATGGTACTGTTACCAGAGAAATGTGATACCACGGAAGTAACCGTCCATCTCCAACAGGTTAGTCTGCTCGAGATGGACTAAATTTTACGTTAGAGGTTGTGTCAGCGGGCAAGAAGCAAGGAGGGTGGTTTAATCTGCATCTACATCTCGCGCGTGTTTGAAGAACTTAAATTCATCTAGTGGGTGTCGTGAGATATAAAATAACGACACAAAGAGGCGTCGGATTTAAGTTACAATATATTATCATCCTAGGTTTTTCCCTGCTGTTGTGTAATGAGAGCATAGAGAGCGCAAGAAGAAGAGATATAGTTTGGCCTTAGGGTACCTATTTTACCCAGCGCTCCTTTTGAATGGTATTATAGATATATTATGGAATTTTTATGTTATTACATTAGCTAAAGGTTCTGTTTCTCGTATGCTATAGCGAGCCTAAATACCATTGTACCGTGGGTGTCGACAAGGAGAAAAGAGGCAATTTGTTAATTCTGGACTTGGAGGTTTGGAGGTTCGGAGGAGAAGCAAAAACATGCGCCGGCAAGGAATTCCACAACTTGGAAGTCCTCGGAACAAAAGAGCGGGCATAACAAGTTCTATGTCTGGTGACCTGGACAGTAAAAGGGTGCATTCCTGTTCCGCTGGTAGATATGTTGGGGGCAGCAGGTGGAGGAACTATGGAAGAAAGCTCCTCTGAGCAGTGCTCTTGCAGATATCTATAAAAGAGAGAGAGGGGGGGGGGGTCATCAACGGCGCGTCGGTGGGAAAGGGATGGCAGCCTTTGGGTAAGAATAGGGTCACCGATGAGACGTATAGCTCTCTTCTGAGTGGATTCCAGGATAGAGAGTGTAGAAGCGGCAGCAGCTCCCCATATGTGAGAGCAGTATACGAGGTTTGACCTTATTTGTGAAGTATATAAGATATGGAGATTAGCTGGTGGAAAATATTTGCATGCCCGGAAGAGTAAACCTAATTTCTTAGCAGCCGCTTCTGGAATTGATGTGACATGTTGGTGCCAATTTAGATTTCGATCCACAGAAATGCCAACAAGTGAAAAGGAGTCATTACTTTGAATAACATGGTTGTTCATTGTGATGGGTATATGGCTGGTGTATCTCTTATGAGAAAGAAAGCAAGACTGAGATTTGGTGGGGTTAATTTGTACAAGATTTCTACTTCCCCAGTCTAATATTTTTGGAGATCCACGGAGACAGAACCCTCCATGAGTCTGAAATCCTCATCTATATGGGCTAAAGAGACAGGCTTAGAATATTGTATATTTGAGTGGAGGGTGCTGTCGTCCGCGTAACTGTGAATTGGGTTGGATGTGCTAGAGAGGAGGTCATTGATGTGGAGAAGAAACAAAGTAGGGGCTAAAGCTGAACCTTGAGGAACTCCCGCATTAATCGGATATAGTTTAGAGGAATGGCAATCTATGACAACAGAAATGCTCGAGTTGGAGAGGAAATTTGCTGTCCAGGTACAAAGTTTTGGTGGTAGGCCATAGGCCGGAAGCTTATCAAGCAGTACTGCGTGCCAGACCTGGTCGAATGCTTTGGATATGTCTAGAGCGACAATCTGGGATTCACCGTGTAGTTCCATAGACTTCTTACAAAAATGGGTGACAAAGGAAAGGAGGTCGGGAGTTGATCTGCGCTGACGGAATCCAGACTGCCTGTCGTGGATTAAACTGTGTTTTCCAAGACATTTTGAAAAAAAAATGAAAAATTAAAAAAAATATCTCCAAGATAACGCATCCGAATGTTTTTATAATTTAGATAATTTTTATTTAAATTTGCTTAAATCATAATATACTTGCTACAGCCGGACGGACCCTTTTAGAAGATGCGTCCTCTGCTCTAATTTGAAATGACTTATAAATGATAATCTTTTATGTCTGCTAATTTTTCTTTTGCTATTTTTTTCTATCGGTCTTAAAAAATGTATTTTAAATAACTGCTGATAGCTGAATAACAACGTTCAAGGATTTTGAAACTGTCATTCTCAGAAATAGTTTACAAGAATTACATACTAATTACAACTAATTATTTAATCTAAACGTTAGTTTACTCATTGCTAGAGTTTTCAAAAACGAATACAGCAAGAACATTAATATAAGATCAATATGAATTTTCTTTCTACAAATTTTAATAGCTTAGGTGGCCTAGTGGTGAGAAAGTGTGTGCCTCTGAAGTCAACGATCTTGTGTTCACTTTCAAGTAGAAGCGTCATATTTTATTGTATATTGTAAAATTAACTTTAACCGAGGTTGTAGCATTATATTTGAGCTGGTTGAATGTATAAACGTTCCGCACTTCGGAGAGAGCATCAAGTTCTTGAAAGTGTGTACCATGCAACGTTTGACACCTTAAGATCCTTACCTTGTATATAGATAGGTAGATGTTACTTGAACAAAATCCTTCTTGGTTAGTGTGCTCACCTAAAACAATAGAATAGTTTTAGTAGCCTGAACTTTTGATCCAATTTGCTTAGATTTAGAAAAAAACATGTAGAATATATATATATATATATATATATATATATATATATATATATATATATATATATATATATATATATATATATATATATATATATATATATATATATATATATTATAGTCTACCCAGTTTCAGGTATACAGCTGTAATATTAGTTTCGTGTACATATTCTACTTTTATAAATGGAAATTTGTGATAATAATCAATTAGAAACTATAAATACGTAATATCCATTCTTAAGGAGCTATTTCTTGCAGTCTCCGAGTTAGAATTGTTTATATCATCTAGTGTTATATAGGTTACGTAGACTGTGTAATTAAAAGTGTGTCAAGTGCAACCCGATAGCACCAGTTTGTTCTATTTGATTGAGCCTGTGTTGAGTGGACCAGAGGGTCAGGTCAGGTCAGGTCGGGGATCGTTCCCCACTGTATGAATCTTTAAATAGTGATCAGTTCAGAGTATACGAGGGCTTGTCAATAAGTTCGTGATTTTTGAATGAAACATAAGTTTTCTTGACAAAAAATCATTTTATTTCTCAACATAGTCTTCTTTGAGCTCTGTACACTTCATTCAACGTTTCTCCAATTTTTTTGTTCCTTCCAAAAAATAAGATTAGTCGAGGTCCTCAAAATAGTTATTTGTTTGTGAGATGATTTCATCATTGGAGTCAATACAGTTTTCTGACCTGACGATCATTTCGCTAACAAAGATAGTGTCATCAAGGGGATGAATAAACTGGAAGCGACTTTAATTAAAAATAAAAATAATCAAGTTTGTTCGGTACGAGCAGCGCAAAGCTAACCTGAGTCGAGAGAAATAGAGAGATAGAGAACCGGCGGGTCGTGTACAAAACCAAGTGTGTATGAGGTAGTTTTTACTGGGGCGATCCTCCCTTCCTATTAAGACCCTGGGGAGAACTCTCTGCTGTCTGGCCGGGAGAAGGCCAGCCGGCTCCCGGCCACGGCCGGCTTAATCTGCAATTTACCTCTGGATTAAAGTATGATGTATAATCTGAAAGCATCATGGACGCCTTATTCTCCTTGACAGTGGCGGTTCTGCGGTTGCAAAATTATTTTTAGTCGATTAAGAGAAATCCAACGCAAGGAAAGCTTGGTTATTGTGGATAAAATGATTCACTTTTCAAACGATGCTTTTTGAGTATTACTATTTTTTAAACCTGTTAACAAGTATAATTAGTAACAGAAAAACACCCACCGCAAATTATTATCAATAAATAAATAACAAGCAGCATCAAAATGTGAGTCTACAAAATTAAATATATTGTCACATTTTATAAGAGACTGATGTTGAAGAGTGTGAATGAAAACCGAACCAAAAAGCAGAATGACCCCAAAAACCAGAAACATTATTACAGAGATGATGCGATAGAGGGGTATTTCGACAACGACGTTGTATATGTCAGTAGCTGTTGCTAAAACGATTTAGAGATAGCTACTAATGAAGATAACTTTGGTGTTGAAATACATATCTGGTATATCGTTGTTATTATTTCTATTTTTTTTATGATTCTGCTTTTCGTGTCGCATTTTGTGTATAGTAAAAAGGTCTGGGAGCAGCAAGTGCAGTTTGTATCTCCGAAGCCTATGAGGTTATTTTCACCATATACAGTAGGTACCCATGGTGCTTTTTAGAGGCTTTACCACGTGTCTAAATTTAAGGTTTGAGCTTAATGGAAAATGAAAGTAATCATAGTTTGAATATTTTTATGAAAATTAACTACCATAATGCACTTGCTGCATCCAGCCTTTTTAAACTACTTTTTACTAACTACCATAAGGTAGTTACTGCATCCACACTTTTTTAGACACTATTTAGTATCTGACTAAGAATTTTTGAAAAAACAATTATTGTAAATAAATAGTCGTTACCATAATGGACTTGCTGCGTCCAGACTTTTTGGTATTGATAAAATAAGGTAGCTTTCTATGTGAGACCGACAAAGAATTTATTACAAAATTATTTTTTACAAATATATTAGGTAAACGAAATAAAGTAATAATTTAAAGATATACACATTAGGTTTCGCAATATTTTATTCTCCAGAAGCTCTATTTGTTTTGGGAATCACTGATATTTAGCTTTGTGTCACCTCTCCAGAAATAATAGGCTGTCTAAAATGTTAACCAACATCGCTACTCATCAACTTGCAAAAGGCCTCTATTTCAAAACAAAAATCTGCAAACATTTTAATGTAATGAAGAGAAGTAACTGTTAAACCATAAATAAAGGAATTTGTAAAACACGTTTCATGTAACATTTATTCTTTACCAACTGCATTCGCTCCATAATTTCTGTTTAGGAAACGCCAATCTCAACATTCAATCATGAAAAAATAAACATTTGCTTCTTGTTTTTTTATGTTTCAACAACACACCACGAGGGCTTACAGCCTAATACTATCATACCGTGGGTGTCAACAAGGAGGAAAGAGGCAACTTGTTAATTCTGGACTTGAAGGTTTAGAGGTTCAGAGGAAAACGAAAAACACGTGCCGGCAAGGAATTCCACAATTTGGAAGTCGTCGGGACAAAAGAGCGGGCATAACAAGATGTTATATGTCTGGTGACCTGGACAGTAAAAAGATGCATTCGCTCCGTTCCCCTGGTAGATCTGTTGGGGGCAGCAGGTGGAGGAACTATGGAAGAAAGCTCTTCTGAGCAGTGCCCGTGCAGGTGTCTATAAAAAGGAGAGAGGTAACCAGCACGTCGGTGGGCAAAGGATGGCAGCCTTTGGGTGAGGGTATGTTCAGCGATGAGACCTATAGCTCTCTTCTGAATAAGGTCTAGGATTGCGAGTATAGAAGCGGCAGCGGCACCCCAGATGTGGGAACAGTATTCGAGGTTTGGTCTTATTTGTGAAGTATATAAGGTATAGAGATTAGCTGCTGAAAAGTATTTGCGAGCCCGGATGAGGAAACCTCATTTCTTAGCAGCCGCTTCTGCAATTAATGTGCATGTTGGTGTAAATTGAAATTTCGATCCTCAGAAATGCCAACAAGTGAAAAGGACTCATTATTTTTAATAACTTGGTTGTTTATTGTGAGGGGTCTAGGGCTGGTGTATCTCTTATGAGAATGAAAGCAAGACTGTGATTTGATGGGGTTGAATTGTACAAGATTTCTACTTCCCCAGTCTAATATTTTTTGGAGATCCACGGAGATAGAACCCTCCATGAGTCTGCGATCCTCATCTAATTGGGCTAAAGAGACAGGCTTAGAATATTGTATATTTAAGTGCAGGGTGTTGTCGTCCGCGTAACTGTGAACTGGGTTGGATGTGCTAGAGAGAAGGTCATTGATGGGAAGAAGAAACAAAGTAGAGGTTAAAACTGAACCTTTAGGGACTCTTGCATTAATTAGATACAGCTTAGAGGAATGGCCATCCACGACAACATAAGTGCTCCAGTTGGAGAGTAAATGTGCTGTTCAGGTACAGAGTTTTGGTGGTAGGTCATACTCCGGAAGTTTATTAAGCACCGCTGCGTGTCAAACCTGGTCGAATGCTTTGGATATGTCTAGAGCGACAATCTGGTATTCACCGTGTAGTTCCATAGGCTTGTTCCAAGAATGGGTGAAAAAGAAAGGAGGTCGACAGTTGATCTGCGCTGACGGAATCCATTCTGCCTGTCGTGGATTAGACTGTGGTTTTCAAGAAATTTTAGTAATTTGGTGTTTATATACTTTTCCATCACTTTAGAGACGACTGAAAGGAGAGATTAGGAAACGCTTTGGATCCTTTCTTGGGGACGGGTTGTACTCGAGCAGTTTTCCAGTTACTAGGGAATATGCCTCTATTGTAAGATGTCTGAAACAGACTAGTCAGGACAGGAGCAAGTTCTGGTGCGCATTTTTTAAGAACAATTGCTGGGATCTCGTCAAGGCCAGAGGCTTTCCTGGTATTAAGAGAAGGGATAATCTTTTATATCTTTTTAGTTTTGAAAATGATGTCCGTCATTTTCTGCGCGACATTGGGGACTATTGGTGGTTGAACATTTGGAAGTGGGTTGAGAGTAGAACTGCCGGCGAACAACGAGGCAAAAAATTCAGCTTTGCCCTGGGCGGTAGTAACAATTTCATCCCCTGAGACAAGAGGTGGGAACGTGCTCTTGCAGAAATTACTCCCAATAGATTTAGCAAGAGTCCAGAAGGGTTTGCTGCCCTTAGAGCTTAAGAGGACTTTGTTTTTTATGTAGTTATGAAACGAGTTTTTTGCCTCAGAAAGAATACGGACATAGCGGTTTCTTAAGTCGTTAAATGCTTGACGGTTTTCTTGACTGGGATTGTGTGGAAGCGTTTTGTGAGCTTTGACCTTCCCAAGTCTGGCCTTGTCACGGAATTAAGAGAAACAGGGCTCTTGAGTGGTTGAAGAGGCTTTCTGTGTAAGTGTAATAAATAATTCCATGTCAGCTTGGATAATTTCGGTGATGTTTTGTGACATATCAGAGGGGTCAGGATGAGAGAAGCAGACAGACGCCCATGGAATAGAGGAAAAGTAATTCCGCATTTCGTCCCAGTTCGCGGAGTTGTAGTGCCAAACGATACGTGGGTGACCTCGGGTTGCATTACTCAGGACGCAGTGACCATGCCGTGGTCTGAGCGACCCAGCGGAGCGGTGACTGATATTTTATAGCAGTCGGGATTTGTAGTAAGAAGGAGATCCAAGGGATTTGAGCTGTGTGTTGGGATGCGAGGAAAGTAAGTAGGTTGCTGTACCATATTGGCTAAAGAATTGCTGACTGCAAAGGCCTCCGCTGCTCTCCCTTGTGGATCGGTTTTTGAATATCCTAGCCATTCCTTATTATGAACATTGAAGTCACCAAGAATAGTGACCTCGGAGGAACATATTCAGAAATAGGATGGTCGGTTTTTTTAGAAAGATAGTCGAAGAGCTGGACAAAGTTGTTGGCAGAAGGTGACCGGTAAATGCAACAGATGAATTTAGTTGCAGCCCTGTTAGAGAGAGAGAAAGTTTTATCCAAAGTATGTCTTTTCTTCCAGGTTGTGAATTGGGGAGTCTGGTGCAGGGTAGATTACTACGGACATATGCGCACACGCCTCATGCAATCTAAAGGAAGTAAGGAGCTCATACCCCGGTAAATTAAGGCGATTAGTGACTGTTTTGGCACTGATTTTCGTTTCGGTGATGAAGAGGAGTTGGGGCCTATTAGCCTGGAGAACATGGTGGATGGAGTTCAGGTTAGAATTTAGGCCACATATATTCGAGAAGGATATTTTAAACCTTGATGCCGACGCCCACTATACACCCCTCTCCCAGAGATCCGAATGGAGGGGTCTTTTATCTCCGAAATCTTTTGTACATGGAGGAGCCATAATCATTTTTGTTTATAAGTGAAACCGACTCATACACCAGAATCGGAAACGTTCGTTGGGACTTCACCGACCCCTTGATGTAAGGGGTGGTACCTCCTCGGGCGTGAAAAAATTTACTATCACGTAAAGGAAAAGTCCACTACCACCTGCTTGACGCCGATTAGTCGCCTTGTATGACAGGCAGGCGTTACCTTGGGCCTATTCTTTTAGTTAGTCCCCGGATCCACAGGAGACTAATTGTGGTTGGTCAAGATTTACTGACGTGCCGACTACTTTCGTAAGGGCCATAGCTGCGCCACAGCACTTTTAACAGTAAAGGATGATATTCGCACAACAGGTGAAGAGAAACTCACTGTGCTGGTTCTGTTGGACTTATAGAAGGCATTCGATACCGTGGATTATGAGGTTTTGCTAAGCATTCTGAATATTATTGGGTTTTCCACGGCATCACGGGAGTTTCTTTTGAATTATCTTTGCGATAGGTCTCACAGAGTAAAGTTAGGTGGAAATGTCTCACATTTGGCCAATTTATCATCTGGAGTTCCTCAAGGCTCCATTCTTGGGCCTCTGTTGCTTTAGATTTACACACACTATCTTCCAACTTAGGTAAAGCATTGTAAAATGCACACATATGTGGATGACATGCAGATTTATATATCCGCAAGACATTAACTCTGCATTGGAAAACCTTAGTGAGGATCCGAATATGATATTTATTATGGCTAAGCAGCATGCGCTTGATCCGAATCCGGCTAAATCGTGTGCTCTTTTACTTGGTAGCCAACCTGGCTGTGACAGGGTCAGAAGTATTGTGAGGATCGAAGTTAGTGGGAAAAGTATACCTCTTGTGGAGGAGGCAAATGACTTGGGACTCACAACTGATAATACATTTAGATATTTTTTTGCAAAAAAAAAACTGGCTCTACTGGCTTGGTTAACAAGCTCGTTCCACAGATTTACAACAGAAACATACTTTTTTAGTATCACAACTTGTTACTTTGTTTGTAAGTTAATCGCCCAGATAGATACATGGTCCATCGTAACCCCTCTCAGTGAATTTTCTTAATAAAAGATTGCCACTGGCAAGTATAAAAGAAGTAATGTATACATATTTTATAGTATGTCTTTATTATAATTTTGTAGAATTATAAGTAAAACCGAGTAATGCCATAACAGAATAGTTATTGTATGTATGTATCTCGTTTCAGTAATGTCGCCGGTCTATTTCCGGACATAATGTAAAAAGTAACGTATATTTAACGTGCCCAACATTGCATGGTATGAGGGATCAGCGGGCTAAGGCACCCTCCGAAGAGAGGAACGGACATACATTCTACTAGCTCAAATCCAATAGTACATCCTCAATTGATGTTAATTTTACAATATGTACTGAAAACAAAATGAGGCTTCAACTGGGAATCGAGAGACCGTTGGTTTCAAAAGCACAAGTTATTACCACAGGGCCAACGTGTATGTACTTCTATAGAGGTTATATTTGCTAAACAAGTCGTCGCTGATGTTGGTGTTAAGCAATAGTATGCATATAGCTTTAGTGGTGGCTACGCATGGAAATTTATGAAAATGTCGGGCAGGGTCTGGAAGGCCACGCCAGGCAACGCCGTCACACGTTGTTTCGCTTTCAGTTTCGCTTCAAAAGTAAAGAGTTGATATTTGGCGATGACGGCAGAAGGACGGAGGCAGCCGCGACCGTAGACGACACCACGTCAAGCCTTATTGAATATTTATAGCGGGCGGCGGCGTGACACAGGGGTTGGCGCATAATCTCCGTAATTAAAAACTGCGATTAAGTGGGATGAATTGTACACTGATTTTATGCTCGGGAATTTGTATTCAATTACATCGCCGCACCGCGCCTCCCCAATTAATTATTTTTCTATGGGAACCTCTTCATAAAATAGCCGGGAGGCGCGCTATTTAGAATATTGCCAAAGATGTCGACACCACTTTGTTTAATGCGCACTGATAGGAAGATAATGGGCCCGATGATGATATAAAACAAACCGAAAATGATAATGAATAAAGTGGCAGTATTAGATAGGCGCTTGCTCAGATTTCTTCTAAAATTGCCATTTATTTATTACCCAACACCTATATCAGAATATAAAAGAGATAAGGTTAAAGCAATAGGAAACTACGTTTTATAACACAATAACCTATTTATGTATTTTACAAGTGTGTCTGTTGGTAGAAGAAAACAATTTTTCATAACAGACGATTTAAAATCAACTGGATAAATCCGCACAGAATTTTTAGTGAAACTGTTTGCTGTTCTATCCATAGAATTTTATTCTTTGCTAAAAAAAACCATGTTTTACTCTAGTACAATTTTAGTGAATTTTTTAAAGAAAATTCACTAATTAGGAGATCTCCACTTTAAAAAGATTTATTCAAATGAGGGGGGACTAGGGCCCCTAGAAAACATATCCGGGGTCAGGTTCACTTTGTATATATATATATATATATATATATATATATATATATATATATATATATATATATATATGTCTCTGTGTGTGTGTCTCAGATAAATGTAAAACCTATTAGTTAGAATAATTATTTAGTTGAAGTTATAAAGTTATTAAAATTTAATAGATTGTTATATAAAATCTTAGTGCGTGTTATTGTGTCTAAAACTGCCTATAACCGTACTTCAGTACTCTAAATCTCTCGCTTTTTCTCAAATACAGTACACTTTCTCGTTCTCTCTTAAATACAGTCCACTCACTTTCTCAACTTTTTGCTATACTCACGCCCAACTATTTGGAGGATTCCATCTTAATGACCCCCCCCCCCAGTTTGATGGTCCTTACATCGCCGAATACCGGACAGCCCAATTAGCATCAGGCCTCTAGGACTCTAGGACGCTCCACCAGGTGAAGCAAGCTGCTACAGAACTCGATTCAGCGTGCAAGAGCTGGGAGTACCCGACTTTCAGGAATTCGATCACCGCAGATACTCTGCTATTATAGGAATATTATATCTCTCTATTTTTTAAGTGGCTGATAGGACCTTATTTATTTCACGGATTTAGAAAGAACTATTTATGTGTTTAATATAACGTTCAGAAATACCCTTCAGAAGAATTATCAGGCATTTAATTTATATATAATATATTTCCATGTCTGAATTATGTTTTCATTTAAGAGTGTTGAATTTAATTTCTCTTTTATAATTAAACCTCAAAATGTCTCAAGATACTCAAACAATTGATTTATCTGATTTGAAGAAGAACATAAGTCTAATTAAAGCTTCTATGACAAGGATTGAAATACTTGCCTCAAGGCGAGAAAATTTATTTAAATCCGCAAATGAGTTCATTTCTAGAATAGAAAGTTTATCTGAATCGTTTCCGCAATTTTGCAAAATTCAAGATGAAATCGATTTAAAAGATGAAGAAGACGGGGAAGAGAGTATTGACTATAGATCATAATGTAGAAAATAAGTTTAGAGAATCGAAAGCTCAGCTTAAAGATATTGTTAACTGAAAACAACTCCGCAGCAATCGAAATACACCGTCTCCACCCCCGTCTTCATCTACACATAACTCTTATCCATGTACTCAAGAAAAGCTTAATGTTAAATTCCCTAATGTATCACTAACTCATTTTACAGGTAAACCCGATGAACAACGTAGCTTCTATGATATATTTAAAGCACGTAGATTTTGAAAGCATTTCTACATTTTCTTGAAAAATGTTGTCAAGCCGTTGAAACTCTCTCCTAATGTCTCTTTCAAACCTTCCTCAGATAAACCTCATACAAAATATGCCTCAGACAAAGCATCTTTGCTGTCTTCATCCCTTACACAGCCAAATTCGAAAATAAACAGAATAATCTCACATATGCACTGCAATAGTAGAGGTCAGAAAATTTATAAATGCCCTGAATTTATCATGCTCTCAATTCCTCAAAAAGAAAACGTTGCTAAAGAAAAGCCCCTTTAATTTAACTGTCTTGGATACAAGCACATTGCTTCAAGGTGTGGTTCTAAATTAAATTGCAGAACTTGTGGTCTAAAGTACCATACCCTCCTTCATAAAAACAATTAAGTTTCCCAGTCTAGTCCCAAAACTAATCTCTCTTCTCCAGGTTATGCAACAAGATTCAGTCAACCAAATACAAGCTCACACACAATAACGACTGAAGTCGCATTGCCAACCCATTGCAAAGGTCAGGTACTTCTCGCGACCGCAAAGGTTAATGTGACTACACCAGGAGGTTGCAACGTTTTTGCCAGGTGTCTGCTCGACTCTGCAAGTCTACTTTCATTTGTCACGCAGCACTTGGTGGACCGATTACAGGCAAAAACTACTCCCCACCTATTTGAAGTGAATGGTCTAGGATAAAGAATTACTGAAACGTCCCGATCTACTTTCTTAAAGATCTCTAGTCTCATACAAGATTTTTAATTTGGTTTACACTGTATAATACTTGATGAGATTACATGCCCTTTTCCTCAAACAAAGATAGATGTTGATCTGCGTCCCATCCCCAAAGTCATGCAACTGGCTGATATTCATTTCGCCACGCCAGGTGATAGCCATATGTTGCTGGAAAATATGTTTACTACACTCTACTAAATAAAGGTCTTTACCGTTTACGACGATCTCTACATTGTCTCCAGAATACTAAACTAGTATGAGTCTTTAGAGGATCCACTCCTACAGTTTCAGAAAATACTTGCACATCGTTGGTAGCGCTTCACTCTTCGACTGACGACTTAGATAAGCTTCTACCCAAGTCCAGAACACGTACATTGTAAAAAGCTCTTTTCTAATACAACTGTATTAGAAAATCGCAAGTATATTGTTGATCTTCTCATAAAAGCCCCACAACTCCCATTGGGCAACTCCTATTTCATAGCCCTTAATAAATTCTTAGCGCTAGAATCTCGATTACTAAAAATTCAGACATCTACGAACGATACCAAAAGTTTGTCAGTGAAAACATCTTGGTCGTGCCAAACTGGTTTCCTTCGAAGTTGATAAGCTTAAACCTCCGTTGATCGATCTTAGAGAAGAAAGCGTGTCTACCAAACTCCGGGTAGTCTTCAACGCTTCTCAGCCTACCTTCAACGGTAATTCTCTAAATGACATTTTGTTGCCAAGTCCTGTGATACAAAAAGAGTTATTCGATATCATTTTCGTTTTTAGATTTTTCAAAGATGTTTTCTCTTGTGATATCAAAAAAAAAAGTTTAGACAAGTGCAGGTCGCTAACGCTAAACATAAATATCAAGGAATTCTATGGCGAGAAAACCAACACGCAAAGCTCAAGTGTCTAGAATTGTGTACTGTCATCTATGGTACAAATTGTGCTTCATTTCTCTCAACTCGATGCTTACTCGATCTAGCTAAAAAATATTTTAGTGAATATCCGCTTGCGGCAGCTACGATCGTGAATGGTTGCTACATGGACGACATATTATATGGTCAAGACAACGAAGAAGCTATCATATCCCTAAAGATGCAACTGACGCAGCTCTTGAACTTGGCAAGTTTTCCTTCACACAAATGGCAATCTGACTCCCCCAGCTGCAACAAAACAATTCTAATTACGAATCCATCGTCCCTTAACGCTATGAGTGAATCGTACTCCAAAGTCCTAGGTCCCTATTGGGATCCAAACTCAGACTGCTTGAAAATCACCACTCCTAAGGAAAGTTCAGGCGATAAACTCACAAACCACTTTCTAACGAAAGCCAAACTTTTTATGCAAAACCTCTGGCAGTTTGGCTGGGACGATCTCTTACCAAAGGAAATGTCTCGAACGGTTATCGTTTAAGGAATCTCTAATAAATATGCCTCAACTCATGAGAAAGTTGATCCCCACGGTTATGCAAACGCTTCTCCAAAGGCGTACGGCGCTTGCGTGTACTCTCGCATTATCTCATAAAATAATATTTCCGTCGCTCCTCTCTGTGCTCGCTCTCGAGTATCCCCTAGAAAACCAGTACCTTTTCCACGACTAGAGCTTTGTGCCGCTTTTCCTTGTCCCGGATAATGCGCCGTGTTTACTCTCTCTTCCAGGTGCATGTGGTTATGAACAGTGATTTGTACATAACACTTCATTGGCTCTCATCTCATCCCTCAAGGTGGTCCGTATTCATCTTACACAGAGTCGCCGAAATGGGCTTATATGCCAACTGAGCTCAAACGCGCTAATTTCTGCTCGCGGGGTACAAGTCCCCAATCTCTTAGCTCCACTTCTCTATGGTGGCAAGTCCCGGCAGGGCTGCAGTCTCTCGAATATTTTTGGAAAGAATTTAAAATTTCCAAGCTAATATATGCATCTCCTAACTTCACCGAAGAAAGAAATTCTACCTTAGCTTCTCAAAAGTGCCTCTTATATACTTCTCAAGGTTCTCAGATTTCTTTAGGCTCAATAAAACAGTCTCCTATGTACTCTTGTTTATTAAGAACTGTAACCAGAAGATCAAGTTACGTAAAAACCCTTTACACTTGCATGAACCACAGACTCCCTCTGTTAATGGAATGAGACATGCTCTAAAAGTAATCGCCCGTCTCGTTCAAATGGAAAAGTTTTCTGACACATTTTGAGAACTTCAAGAAGGAAAACATGTCGCAAATCCCTCGCTTAAACCTCTTTTCCAATATATCGACTGTGATGGAATACTAATAGTCGATGGTCGACTGGAGCACGCCCCCCTTTCCTGTGACCAGAAGCATCCCATGATTCTACCCTCTGATCCACCCAGTGGCGGTCTTGATGACTGACCAGGAACACTCTAAATCTTTCCATACAGGTTCACAGCTGACCCTTTCTAACTTGAGATTAAAGTTCTGGCCAATCAATGGAAAACGAATCGTCAAGAAACGTATCAACAGGTGTATCACTTGATTTAAATGGCGTCACGCAAACGCTCATCAATTGATGGGCAGTCTCCCCAAAGACCGAGTTGCCACCGGCCGACCTTTTTCTATTGTTAGTGTCGATTTTGCTGGTCCCATAGTAATTAGACAATCCCGTCTTCGGAAGACCACAGAGGCATATATTTGTTTGTTTGTTTGTATTATCACCAAAGCCATACATCTTGAGTTGTGTTCAAGCCTATCAGCGGGTGCTTTTATGCCAACTCTGAAACGTTTCGTCGCTAGAAGGTCAACTCCAACCATTAGTTATTGCGATAATGGAACCAACCTCCTTGAGGCAAAGAACAAACTTTATGAATACTATAGATTATTTACCTTTCAAGAAAGTCTCAAACGCATTTTGCATTTCTTTACTCTAAAGGAAATTAAGTTCAAATTATCTCCCCTCCCTACAGTAATGTGAAGGTAGCCAAATATCACTTTAAAATACTAAGAAAAGCTCTGGTCACCTTCGAAGAAATGTATTCAGTGTTGACTACCATAGAAGCTCAAATGAATTCTAGACCCATATGTGCTTTCTCGTCCGACCCGACGTACTTGAACTATCTTACCTCTGGATATTTTCTGGTTGGTGCTCCCTTGAGCGCCTTACCCGAACCTACGTATACATAAACCCCGGTCAATAGGCTCACTCTATGGAACCACATCTACAGGCTAACCCAGGGCTTTTGGAAATATTGGTCCCCCTAATATCTGAATATTCTTCAAAATCGTCCCAAATGGCAAAAAGCCAACCCTAATCTCGACATCGGTACCATTGTCCTACTCAAGGAGCTAACTCTGCCTACCCAAGGATGGATTTTAGATAGAATTGAAGACTGCCTCCCTGGCAAAGATGGTCGAGTGAGGATCTTCAGAGTCAGAACTTATAAAGGGAGCTTCACTCGTTCTATTAACAGACTCGCCCCCTTACCGATAGAAAATTCCTCTTTCTCGTCGTCCGCGCATGATGTTCAGACCATCTGAATAATTCTAGTAAATCAAATTTCCCACCGCTTTCAGTTTCCGCTCCCGCCACAGAGAGCGTCGTGATCGCTAGTCAGTTGTCAGCACCTCGGCGTCATTCTGACTCGGAGTCTCACTCACGGTCTCAGTCTCGACAGTCGCAAGAAAGAATCTGTATGTAATCAATCTCTCTCAAGGTAATATTCCCACCGCCCTCTCAGTTCTCAGTGCTCCATTCTCTAATACTCTCACAGCCACTTTCGGCTTGGGTATATCTCTTCGAAGTGAATGTCTCGCAAGAAAGTGTGTGAAATATTACTCAATCTCCAGTACAGTGATTGTGGTGTACCCCAGTGATGCGTACATTGTGAGATGTACGACAGGGTCGCCATCCCTGAGCGGAACCAGGTAGTATGTTATCACGACAGCTCCAAATCATACAAAATGTTATCAAATAGAGGCTGTGTACAAAATACTAACAATTTTGTAAATTGTCAACCCTGACCGTAATTAGTATACCGTACGGATGAGCTCTAATTAGAGGGAAACCCGGTCTTCAGTTCTAATTATGGTGAGAATACATCTAGCCTTACATACATTGTCCCTATATTGAGGAAGAAATGGGCCAAGGCTGTCAATTTACAAAATTGTTACTTGGTTGTAAACAGTCTCTATTTTATTCACATTATGTGTTATTTGGAGCTGTCGTGACAATATACTACCTGGTTCCGCACCGGGATGGCGACCATGTCGTACATCTCACAATGTTCTAGCAGGCTGGCTACTATAGCCGTATTACTTTATAGGTGTGTTCTCGCTGTAATTAGTATACCGTACTGATGAGCTCTAATTAGAACGAAACCGGTCTGCGGTTATAATTATGGTGAGAATACATCTAGCATTGAATACATTGCCCCCATATTAGGGAAGAAATGCCCCAGGGCCGACAATTTACAAAATTGTTAGTTGGTTGTAGACAGTCTCTATTTTATAACATTTTGTGTTATTTGAAGCTGTCGTGACGACATACTCCCTGGTTCCGCACCGAGATGGCGACCATGTCGCACATCTTACAATGTTCTTATTATAACCTGTTTGGATTGGAATATGGATAAGAGTGTTTAGTGAGGTTAGTGAGGGAAAATTTCCAGAGAAAATATTTGAAAAGAACCGATACATGAGGGAATGGTCAAAATTCATAATTTTCCATTATTTATTGCATGCTTTTATGTAAATAATTTTAAAGAGTTAAATAAATGATGGTAGTAGAAAGTATTATTTTTTCCAAAGTAAAGATATTCCACACCTATATGCACCCATACAAAAACCTATGAGATTTACCTACTGCAATGCACTTGCTGGATCCAAACCTTTTACAATATTTAGAGCTCATAAATACTAACGCTTACAATTTGCTATCTCATTTAATGATGTCAGCTGATAGTTAATAATTCAACATTTTTAGTAATCTCTATTATTATATAAATTATGGTGGAAGATTAATGATTTACTGATCATTCCTTGATTAACAATCCTCGGGTAATTGAGTGTGAGCATATTTTGTGTGAATGGCGTGCTCGTTTACTTCTCGAAAGTGGAATTTCCCTCTTCAGTTACCGGAGCCATCGACATAAACATTGCCAAACGGCAGCGGCATTCACTGATCTACAGCTAAAAGCCGTGGCCCTCCAAGGATTTAGTCCTACTTACGTCTGGAAAAGTTATTCGACTGGCTCCTGTCTTCTGTCTTCACTCCCGGAACTCGCGCTAACTGGATGTGTCTCATCTCTTGCACCCATCACCCTCCGCACCAACTCTTATTACTCGGCGGCTCGGCTGCCTTTGATCCTCATCCACAATAACCTTCCCACCATTCGCCCTGTTACAGTTGCTGTCGGTATTTCCCCGATGTGTCCTATCCCACACGTAATAGAGGTGCGAGAGGCTCTATGATTACATACCTGATTGTCGGGCACTTCATTTTCTATTCATGAGCTGCCAAAAAAGTTACACAAATTCGGGAATATGCAATGATATTTGCCATTTATTCATTCATTACATTTTCTCAAATCTTATAATTTAGCGAGAGCAAATAGACGAATTAAAAGTCTGGACGCAGCTAGTGCGTTATGGAAGTGAATTTTCTTAAAAATGTTTTTAATAGCAAATATCTCTTTTTCTAATAAAAGCAGTTATCAAATTTGGTTACTAGCATAACATATATTATAGTACAAAATGTACCATATTTCATAAAAATAAGTTTATTGTTTGAAAATGTCAAAAAAGTTTCCGAAAGGAAACTGTCCAACGAACCTTAAGTTAATATCAAATTGAGTTATTGAAATTTAAACCATTCAATGAAAATTCTCTACCAAAACGCACGAATTTCTTTTCTTACAAACATGTATTATATTTCGATGAAAAATGCAGAAGAGGTGTTTGATTAAAAAAAGCCTGGACGCAGCAAGTGCGTTATGGTAGTGAATTTTTATAGAAATGATCTGGCACAAAATATTTGATTATAACTTTTTTTTCTTCTAACATATAATTCTTAATTTTGCCATATAGTTTACTATTTATATCGTAAATCTCCCTACCAAATTTGGTTTTCATATCTTTTTTATTATTTGAGATAAAAAATTTTTTCGATTAAAAACTCAAAATTTTCCCAAAAAACCTCGTCCGAGTTTCCTGACTAACGAATTTATCCAAGCCATTTACAAAATGAGGGTACATGCCAAATTTTTTCAAAATCGGCCCATTATTTTTTGAGTTATCGGTGTGATACGTATATATATATATATATATATATATATATATATATATATATATATATATATATATATATATATATATATATATATATATATATATATATATATATATATATATATATATATCATATAAAAATTGAAACTGACCCCGGATATGGGTTCTAGGGGTCCTTGTTCGCGTTCATTTGCAAAAAATGTTTTCAAAATTCGGAAGTCGGGATCTCCCCTTTAGTGATTTTTTTCTACGAAAATTCACTAAAAGGTGGACAATATACTAAACAGCACAGACTACAAACAAATCCCTAACGACCCTACAACTTATCTTGAAAAGAAAACCAAAACTATTATCAACAACTCCCAACTCAGTCCTGATCTCAAAAAAGAACTAATCCCCCGCGAAAAATCTTCTCGCATCCCTATAAAATACGGTCTCCCGAACATCCATAGCGCTGATATTATCATTCGTCCTATCGTAAGTGCCCACCTTTCACTCACACAAAAACTTGCAAAGCATCTAGCCCAAACTCTCCAACCATTAGTAGAAAACGCTACATCCTATGTCAAAAACTCCACTCGTTTCATTCACCTTCTTCAAAACAACACCATTTCTCAAAACTACATCCTAGTTAGCTTGGATATAGTTTCCCTATTCGTTAATATACCTCTATCTGAAACGCTTGACATTCTCAAAAATAAACACAATATTTCACACGATACCTTAGCTCTTCTAGAACACTGCACATCTAACACTTATTTCCTTTTTCAAAACAAATTTCGAGGTGCTCCAATGGGGTCGCCACTCTCTCCTGCATTGGCTAACATTTTCATGAAAAACTTCGAGACATAAGCTCTTAATTCATCCCAACCTAAACCAACCTGCTTGTTAAGATACGTTGACAACATTTTCGTTGTCTGGCCACTCGGTAAAGAATTTCTAGACGAATTCCTTTCTTACCTAAATGACATTAACCCCCAAATTTAGTTCACCATGGGAATGGTAAATAATTTTTGTTTGCCTTTGTTAGATGTACGCATCACTAAAAACCCAGTCAAAGGATTTCCTTATACTGTGTACTGAAAACCAACTCACACTAATCGTTATCTTATCGTCCAATCTCACCATCACCCATCGCAACTAAATTCCGTGGTTCGAACACTAGTAACACGATCCCTTAGACTAATAGACAGCAACAATAAACAGAGCGAATTAAACTGTTCAGGACAGACATTGCTAGAAAACGGATACGACAACGATCACATACTACAAAATATTAGAATCGCACAACAACAAACCACTACACCGCAACAAGAACAGACAGAGTCCACACAACAACACACAGCGTTTTTACCATACATTAAAGGTGTCACCAACAAGATCAGCCAAATTTTTTGAACCCCTAATATCAAAACCATATTCACAACAGAGCAAAAGATGTCAAATCTGATAAAAAATCGCAAGGATACGATTTCAAACGAATCTCACGCAGTTTACGAAATTTCTTGTTCCGACTGTTTCCGAACTTATGTAGGACAACTAGACGCATCCACAATAGAATATATGGACACCCCCTCGCAGTTAGAAAATCCGACCCCTCATCGGCCCTGGCCATGCATCATATTCATACAGGACACAAAATAGATTTCGACAATGCCAAAACAATAGCCCCGATTTACAACTTTAAAACCAGAATTATTTACAAAACGATCGAGATCGAAAAACGTCCCGATTGTTTAAATAAGAGAGATGATGGTCTTCGTCTTCCGATTACTTGGAAACTTCTTATATTTTTATTACAAACACACAAAAAGTCAGTAAATTCAATAGACAATTTCATTGCCCCCTTACCTGACTCAACGAATACCTGCAATTCTTTTAATCCTTTAAGTACCGTGTCAAAAGCATCTGACTCAACAAATACCTATAATCATATTAATCCTTTAAGTATCGTGATTAAGGCCCCTAAATTAATTGCCCGTAACCCGACTAATTTCACTGATAACGAAGCAGGTAGACGAAACGGTAATACAATACAAGACTTGCAACGAACTGCCAAATCTCTCTTAGGCGCAAGGGTTGAACACAATGAGACCTTAGAGACGATCTCCGGCGAGATTTGAAGAGTAGGCAGATTGAGGCCCCGTAATCAAGCTACAACAACCCAAACGACCTTCATCCACCGCTCTAAGGAGTAGGCAGATTGAGGCCTTAGTGTTCATGTCTTTATGTATTTCCTTTACTTCTTGAAAATGGCTCCAAAATAGGAGCCGAAACGTCGATTCTTCATACATTCTGGACGCGGTTCAACCGGAGAACCAAGTATGTCTCATATATATATATATATATATATATATATATATATATATATATATATATATATATATATATATATATATATATATATATATATATATATATATGGAAAGGTTATATAATTTAATGAAGAAGTATTCTAATTTTTACATTACTTGTAAGATATAGATAGACACGTTTAAAATAAAGAAGTCGTTACATGTCGGTGGTAAAGATGTTGCGTGTGAACCCCACCTTTGCTTCTATGTGTCTTGAGACGTATTCACCGGACACGACACGATGGAAGAGAACGAGGTCAAGGCCTCAGATGTTTATAACTTAATGCAGTAAGGGCTGTTATTGTAATGTAAGGTCTTTTCGGAAATAACTTTCATGTTTTAAAAATGTTAAATCGAAAATAGCGTTGAGAAAATGTCGTCACTGAAGCAATAATTATGGTGCTTACAAAGAAAGGTATGTTAATTCAAACAAGTTTCTATTACAACAGAACAAAACAATTTTAATAAGTGAATATTGCGTCCAGATTAATTGAAATATATGGCTTTTGTGTTATTTTCATTATTATGTATAGAGCTTTCAAATTGTTAATAAAAACTTTATTTTAAATCAGTAAACCTAAACATTACCTATATATATATATATATATATATATATATATATATATATATATATATATATATATATATATATATATATATATATACAGGGTCGCTGATAAGTCTGGAAACGGTCGATTATCCGGGAAAATATACAAGGTGTCGAAAAAAGTTTTATACAAAAGTTTTTGGGTTCTTTAATGTCTACTAGGCGGTGATAATTTCATTTATACAGGGTTGGTCATAGAGGCGTGGCACACCAATATTAATTTTTTTTTAATGGAACACCCTATATATTATTCGATATTTCAATCCTTCTCTTAATTTTGAGCAACATTTATCAGAAGCATGATGTACATAAACTCAATCGTTTCCGGGTAAAAAAATAAATAAAAATAAACGCTATTGTTTTTAAAATCTATTGGATGAAGAACAAAAATAAATGAAAAGTAGATTATCTCTTGAAAACAATCTGTGAGTGTGAAAAGAACCGGTTGCGATGTTTTTAACATTGTTTGAAATCCTATTTTATAAGATGTTCAAAGCGTTCTCCATTGACCTCCTGACAATAATGAATTCGCTTAACAAAACATTGCACTGCATTTACAAGAGCGTTTTGAGGAATGTTATTAATTTCATGCACAATCCTTGCTTGCAACTCTTCAACATTCTGCGGTCTATTTTGGTAAATTAAATTTTTTACATGACCCCACAAAAAAAAGTCAAGCGGCGTCATGTCGGGAGACCTAGCTGGCCATTCAATAGTTCCCCTGCGCCCTATCCATCTGCCAGGAAAGGTTTGATTCAGATATTCCCGTACCTCAATTCCAAAATGAGGGGGTGCCCCATCCTGCTGAAACCATATTTCTTCCGTTGGTAGATTTGGGTCGTTATTGTTCGGAAATAATCGACTAACGTCTGGAACAATTGATTCTTGCAAAAGTGTCAAATATCGAGCAGAGTTCAAATTATCGTGTATAAAATAAGGTCCTATGATATGTCCACCAATAATAGCACACCAAACATTTACTTTTTGCGGTCTTTGGGTGTGAATTTGTTCCATCCAATGTGGGTTTTCGTCTGACCAGTACCTACAGTTGTGTCGGTTGACTTGTCCATTCAAACAAAATGTAGATTCGTCGGAAAACAAAATGTGGTTGGCAAAGTTAAACTTTTGGCGTAACTTCTCCATAATAAGTTCACAGAACTCGATTCTGCGATCAAAATCGTCTTCACTCAGTTCTTGCAATAAATGAATTTTATATGGACGGAACTTTTCCCGCTTCGTAATATTTTGAATTGAATATCGACTCATATTGTGATTTAAAGCCAATTGCTGTGCCGAAGTTTTCGGATTTTCCACCACATCCAATATTACATTCAAAGAATTTTCTTCATTTGTAACGGTTACTGGCCTTCCAGTTCTAGGTTTATCCTTGATACCGCCAGTTTCGTGAAAACGATGCAAAGTTTTCGAAACTGTGGATTTGGAGATCGATTCCCGCTCAGGATGCAACTCATTGAACATAATCACCACTTGAGCAAAACTTCGTGTTCTATCACCGTACCCTATCATCATTAAAATTTCGATACGTTCGGTTTCACTTAAACTTGCCATTTTGCACAAAAACTGTTGACACTAAATTACTAATGTTTCAAAACTGTTGACACTGAATGAATGTTTGACATTCGTTGTCCTGGAAACATTTTAAAACAAAAGAATAATACTGCGTTTCTTATGGGCATCTTATCTTATCTTGGGATTCCAAACAATGTTAAAAACATCGCAACCGGTTCTTTTCACACTCACAGATTGTTTTCAAGAGATATTCTACTTTTCATTTATTTTTGTTCTTCATCTAATAGATTTTAAAAACAGTAGCGTTTATTTTTATTTATTTTTTTACCCGGAAACGATTGAGTTTAGGTACATTATGCTTCTCATAAATGTTGCTCAAAATTAAGAGAAGGATTGAAATATCGAATAATATATAGGGTGTTCCATTAAAAAAAAATTAATATTGGTGTGCCACGCCTGTATGACCAACCCTGTATAAATAAAATTATCACCGCCTAGTAGACATTGAAGAACCCAAAAACTTTTGTATAAAACTTTTTTCGACACCTTGTATATTTTCCCGGATAATCGACCGTTTCCAGACTTATCAGCGACCCTGTATATATATATATATATATATATATATATATATATATATATATATATATATATATATATATATATATATATATATATATATATATATATATGATATATTAAGTTATTTGCTGCACAGACTTTCGAAGCCCTTTCGTTTAGTGCCAATTATTATAGAATTTCAAAAAATGTAATAAGCTATGGATTTTAAATTTAATTTAATATATAGAATTGATATATATATATATATATTTAGTTTTTTAGTTATATTTTAGGTATCTTAGCTTTTAACTTTTATTTTCGTGTAAAGTTTAGTGAAATGTGTTGTAAATGTTGTTATTATGAAATATATGTATTTGTGTATGTAACTTACACCTGGATGTACTCAATGTATTTTTTTTCTGTTTAACACACAGAAAACAACCAATCACATATATGAACTGCCTCTCAACTCAGGGAGCTTAGTAAGCAAGTGGGTTCCAGTCCCCTTTGGTTTCTTTTTTTTTATTTTTTTGTAATTTCGAAATATTCTGCCCTATCTAATTTCAGTTCTTTCCTTCCAAATACTCATATATGTGTAAAAGAAAACAAAATAAGGCAAAGGTTTCAAATGATCACCAAACTTAATATTTATTACACTTAAATATATGACAAAAAACCTAAACCTTATGTATTACTTATACCTATTTGAATTTTACACTATAAAAGGGAACGAAAGAAAATAAAATAAATGTTAACGGTACCGACACCTATTGGTGTTTATATTAATTCCACTGTATTGTGGCACTTAGTCAATAGACACAGAGTTCCACGCTGACTATCAGTTAGTTATAGCCAAAAGATCCCCTGCCTCTATAAGTATCTTGAATGTCGTATAAAAACCAAAGCACAGTTTATGTACTTATTTTTTTTTTAGCGAGTTTTATTACTCCTTTTAGTTTTACACTACTCACTCAGACTGCTGCTGCCTCTGCTGCCTCTCCTGTATTTGCTGAGTCGGACTATCGGATCAGCGACCCTCTAGATTTTTGTATCCTCTAGACTAAATTTTCTCCTCTTGCTACTATCCCTTTTCAAACCCCTTCTATCTAATTTCTCAAACTATATCCTTATTACCAAAAATTCCCATTTAATAATTTAATGACAATTTCAAACTTTTTTCATCTCAAAAATTTTTTTCTGATACTTTTATCCAAATTTTTCCATCTGTCTATTATTTTTCCTTGTAACCAGCGTAACTAATCAAAAAACTGTTATCTGCCTGCTTCAAATAAAATATCCTAACAAATTTTAACACAATAATCGTTTTTCATCATCTCCTCGGATACATACATACTTCTGATTGTTGTTAGTCAATGAGAGAATAATTAACCTAACTATAATTTTAGTGTCAGTTTGACGTCTGTCCTAAATAAAAAACAGCTGACTTAAACATAGGTTATGACATGACATTTCTTACAATTTAACACTCAAATTTTGACATCTTACTATTCTTAAAGCTAACAATATCCTTAATTCTAACAAACAATAACATCTTAAATTACATAACAGCTATCAAACAATAATACCTTAAACTATCTAATTAAACTGGTCATACCTTTACACCTGCCTTGCCTCCTTTCAACACATATATATCTGTAAAATTTAGTTTCTCCCTGCCTTACAGTGCAAAAACATTGCATACACCAAAGGTAAGTTGTTGTTTGTGTTTGTGTATATATGTATATGTGGCCCCCTTTAGTAACCATATCAAATCCCCAATAATAAATTTTTACTGCTTTAGAGGCTTGCCTTCTGAAGCTAGGAAAAATTTTTTATTCACGCTTTTAGTTTATAGCAATATAATCTTTTCCTCCCTTAATACATTTTTTTAGCATTTCAGAAACAGTCACTGCCATTCCTGTAAGAAGTTATGCTGTGTAATCAGAACTATCATCTGAGACCCAAGTGATCTAGCTGCGAACATGAGAAGTTATTATATTTAAGTGTCAGATGCACTTATGCATGAGAGACATTATTGTGCTTATAAGCATGTTTAAAAAGATACTAGCGTGCCTACAATTTAGAGGAACACTAGCGTGCCTTTAATAGTTTTATAAGAACACCGCTGTGCCAATATTTTGTCAATTATGTTTTTGAAGACCACTGCTGTGCCCACAATTATTTTAAGAAAAATACTACTGTGTCTGCAAATTTCTGCTACTGTCGAATACTGATCCTGTTGTCATTATTGCTGCATGTTTGTTCCAGCTTCACAAGTGTTCAGTTCTTCGAAGTGTTTATGGCCTTTATTTAAAATAGTGCTTCGTTAGTTTACGTGCTTTTAATAAAATATGTGTCATGTCAGTGCTTTGTTCGTCTAGGATTTCTTCAACTTATATTCCTTTTTTTAATGTCACGTTTGCCCAAGCAACGTTCGACTTAGTTATTA
The DNA here is from genome assembly GCA_964006375.1 of Tillus elongatus. Lineage (NCBI taxonomy): Eukaryota > Metazoa > Arthropoda > Insecta > Coleoptera > Cleridae > Tillus > Tillus elongatus. Next base: position 503,317 of record OZ023263.1, on the reverse strand, counting down.
AGTTTGCATGTTGCATGCTATAAGAAATGCCATCAACATTAAATGAAATATGTTGTTAATTGACTATGTCAAGGCTAAATTTAGTTTTAAGTATCCCCCCAAGTAAAGTAAGAAATTATCTCTTGCTTTTCAAATTTCTTATCGTTTAATTTATCTCTTTCATCACAGGTCTATTAAATTTAATCCTGGTTTCTTTAATTTACTTGACCATCATTATTCTTTTATTACCGAGTTCCCCTTTTCTCATTGCGTGTGTTCGTACGCGTGATAATGAACCGATTTCTATAACGACATGTTTGTATATACCCCCATATTCGGACTATTTTTTCTATTGCTGCTACCATTGTAAGTTTCTATATGTTTCTTTTTGATATTAGGTCCTTTCCTTTTTCAATTCGTTTTATTCTTCTGATACCCAACTTTTTTTCTTCTTATTATTAATCTGAAACTACTGTTTATCAGTCAATATATGTTCCTTTTACTTGACTTTTTCATCTCATTCCCCTATATCTTGCAACTACTGTGCACATAATCATCTATATATATTTTCATTATCTCAATATGCCCTCTATGGGTTTACATATTCACTGGTTAGCTTCTCCATCTATTAAATTCATTTCACTGTTCGTACATATATATTTTTGACTTTTCCCATTACTCCTTGATTCAGACGTCCTTATTTAGTTGTCTATCCTACTAAATGTTCCATAATTTTAACGAATTTTACATAATTGGCCTTGATATCTGTTTTCTTCATATATTTTTCTTTCTTTTTCCTCATTTGTTGGCAGCTCTGGTCCTCTTATCTTGGGTTTAAACTTGTCCCCACTACTTCGTTTGTTTCCGATCATATATGTCTTGTTTGACGTGCATTTCTACTGCTTGTTTGTCGTGAAATTCTTCCCCACGCTTAGCTGGTTACTAACGTTATCTACCTCAGTTTTGAATTTGCCTATACTCTTCTTTCATGCTTGACATTTGCTTTAAATTTTGAATTTTGGCGTGTTATTTGGTCGAACTAGTTTTGGTTCAGTTGATAGACTTAATCCAGGTCTGCAATTTTGAATTTTGATTGTTATGTTATTCCAAAAATGTTGGTGAGTTTAAAGACTTCCCAGGTCATTACTTTTAATTTCCTCCTATTGTTCAAACTTGTACACATCTGTAATGTTGAAAATTCCTCTGATCTGTCCAGTTTGGAGGTCTGTCAGTAGACAGCTGTTAACTGGTTTCTCATTTTCTATCTTATAAGGCCCTTCGAATATAGGTTGAAGCTTGGCACATTTCTCCAACTCTCGATTTCCAACTCTGTGTGCTCTCACAATCACAATATCTCCTTTTTTGAACTTCACCCCTTTTTTATATAACTTTCCTTTCAAAATTATTAAACCTACATTTTCTTCAAATTTTTCTGCCTCTTTGTCATTCTTAAATATTTCTCTGGGGTGTTCGTAGACACATGTGTGGTTGGCTTTTGCGTGTGGGTGATTTGCTATAACGGGTTTGTGCATATTTAAAAATTTGTATGGACAATGGCATTGTCCATACCCCTATTTGGCAGTCTTTCTATCGCCACCTCCACTGCATCACTCATTATTCTAATTCCTTCTTGCTGGTCTTCACCTCTTTGTTTTCGTATTGCCCCCGTTTCAGCGCCTGGTCCTTGATTCTCTTCCGCAGCATTTCTCCTTTGTCTCATCGCATTCACTCTGGCTCTAAACTCATCAGCCCTTCTCTCATCCTGTCGATTGTAATCGTTTCGGTTGTCATTTTGTGGACTTTGCCTCTTATAATTCTCGTTATTTTGATTTCTCCCTCTGTCGTAGTTATTGTTGTCATATCTGTCGTTATACCTTCTTTGTCCATTTTGAAAGTTCCTTCTTTCGTTGTAGTTGTTCCGTTCATTGTATCTTCCCTGTCCGTTTTGGTAAGTCCTTCCTTCGTAATTTCGGTAATCCCTTCTTTCGTAATCGTTATTGTTTCGTCCATAATTTCCGTTCCCATTGTACTGCCCATTTCTTCTTGATCCTTCTTGGTTCCTTCTTTGCCACTCTTCTCTTCCAGTATTCCTTTCATTATTTTTGTCCCTCATTGTTCTCTGGACCCGTTGTAGGTAAGTTATGAGTTGGTCCAAGGTTCTTATATTTTGTATCCCTATTATTTCGGATATCTCGGTTCTAAAGTGCCTGGCAATGTATACTATTATCTCCTCTTCCTTCATTCTTGGCGTCAGGTGCTGTGCCATGTCATAAATGTGTAACGCATAGCTGGACAACTCTCTGGGGTCGTTGGGATCGTGTTTGCCAAAGTACAGCTTTTCTCTGACTATGGCCTGCTGTGCTTCTCCCCAGTAATGGCTTATAAACTTCTCCTGGAAGTCTTCCATATCCTCAATTCCTTCTTCCTTACTGGTGAACCATATTAATGCATCCCCTTTTAAACTCTGCCTTATAATTTCCTTCATGTCCTGCGCATCATATATGTTCCTGAGCTTGTTCAGGAGGCTCGTAATAAATACTTTGGGGTGTAGTTTGTCTACATGTCCGGTGAATTTGAGTCCAGTATCATAATTCTTTCATTGCCCATACCTGCTCTCATTTGTCGCTCCATTCTCTCTAATTTTTATTTCACATTCTCTTCTACTCCCTCTCTTATTTTGATACTTTCTAAATTTAATCTCCGTTCCGTTTCTTCTTTCAATCTTTTTAAATCATCCACATTTACCCTCGCCACTTGCTCCACTCTTTCGACCTTTTCATTCGTCTCTGTCAGTTTCTCACCTATCTCATTCTGATAGCTATTTACTTTCCTCTCTATTTCCGTATTCACTCCAATCATCCTCAGATACCTCTCATTCCCTATTTGTATAATACCTCCTATCTCGTCTTCAGCCACATTCATTCTTTCCATGACACCCTGGCATTTTTCTTGCACTTTGGCCTCTACTTCGTCATTTACTTTCAGTATCAGCTCCTTTCTCACCTCTTGCACACTTTTCTCTAATTTCTGTGTTAATTTCTCCTCTATATTATCCAATCTCACATTCACTTGCCTCATATTCTGCTCTTGTTCAACAAATTTCTCAGTCATACTTTCTTTTATCTTGTTTATATTATCCTCTTGTCTTTCGAACCTGTCATTCATATTTAGTTTCATGCTATACATATCCCCTTTCATTTCTTTTTTACTTTCATTTATGTCTTGTTTTAGGCCATTTATGCTTTCATTCATTTTCTCATTCATAATTTTATTGCTTTCATTTATATTATTAACATTTGCATTCATACTATTCATGCTCTGCATTAATTTCATGAACATTTCATTGTTACTGTCAGGTTTTTCGTTTGTCGTATTTGTGTCGTCTACTTTGTCTCCGTCAGGTGTCTGTTCTTCTATTGACGTTTCTTCTCCTGTTTGTACCATTCCTTCTGCTTGTTCTTCCACATTTTCACCAACTTCTTGATCATATCTTCTCTCTTGATCTATTTCCATACTTTCCTGCTGTTCATGTTCTCTTTCGTCTCTCCTGTCCTGTCTGTCCTTTGACGTGGTCATTTTTCTTCCCCTAGGCATTTTCTCGACTTCCTTATTATGTTTTGTTTATTTATTTATTTTTTTAATTTATTTTACTCGTGGACCTCGAAAGCTCCCACGTTTAGGCGACAATTGATATAGTAAGTTATTTGCTGCACAGACTTTCGAAGCCCTTTCGTTTAGTGCCAATTGTTATAGAATTTCAAAAAATGTAATAAGCTATGGATTTTAAATTTAATTTAATATATAGAATTGATATATATATATATATATTTAGTTTTTTAGTTATATTTTAGGTATTTTAGCTTTTAACTTTTATTTTCGTGTAAAGTTTAGTGAAATGTGTTGTAAATGTTGTTATTATGAAATATATGTATTTGTGTATGTAACTTACACCTGGATGTACTCAATGTATTTTTTTTTCTGTTTAACACACAGAAAACAACCAATCACATATATGAACTGCCTCTCAACTCAGGGAGCTTAGTAAGCAAGTGGGTTCCAGTCCCCTTTGGTTTCTTTTTTTTTTTATTTTTTTGTAATTTCGAAATATTCTGCCCTATCTAATTTCAGTTCTTTCCTTCCAAATACTCATATATGTGTAAAAGAAAACAAAATAAGGCAAAGGTTTCAAATGATCACCAAACTTAATATTTATTACACTTAAATATATGACAAAAAACCTAAACCTTATGTATTACTTATACCTATTTGAATTTTACACTATAAAAGGGAACGAAAGAAAATAAAATAAATGTTAACGGTACCGACACCTATTGGTGTTTATATTAATTCCACTGTATTGTGGCACTTAGTCAATAGACACAGAGTTCCACGCTGACTATCAGTTAGTTATAGCCAAAAGATCCCCTGCCTCTATAAGTATCTTGAATGTCGTATAAAAACCAAAGCACAGTTTATGTACTTATTTTTTTTTTTAGCGAGTTTTATTACTCCTTTTAGTTTTACACTACTCACTCAGACTGCTGCTGCCTCTGCTGCCTCTCCTGTATTTGCTGAGTCGGACTATCGGATCAGCGACCCTCTAGATTTTTGTATCCTCTAGACTAAATTTTCTCCTCTTGCTACTATCCCTTTTCAAACCCCTTCTATCTAATTTCTCAAACTATATCCTTATTACCAAAAATTCCCATTTAATAATTTAATGACAATTTCAAACTTTTTTCATCTCAAAAATTTTTTTCTGATACTTTTATCCAAATTTTTCCATCTGTCTATTATTTTTCCTTGTAACCAGCGTAACTAATCAAAAAACTGTTATCTGCCTGCTTCAAATAAAATATCCTAACAAATTTTAACACAATAATCGTTTTTCATCATCTCCTCGGATACATACATACTTCTGATTGTTGTTAGTCAATGAGAGAATAATTAACCTAACTATAATTTTAGTGTCAGTTTGACGTCTGTCCTAAATAAAAAACAGCTGACTTAAACATAGGTTATGACATGACATTTCTTACAATTTAACACTCAAGTTTTGACATCTTACTATTCTTAAAGCTAACAATATCCTTAATTCTAACAAACAATAACATCTTAAATTACATAACAGCTATCAAACAATAATACCTTAAACTATCTAATTAAACTGGTCATACCTTTACACCTGCCTTGCCTCCTTTCAACACATATATATCTGTAAAATTTAGTTTCTCCCTGCCTTACAGTGCAAAAACATTGCATACACCAAAGGTAAGTTGTTGTTTGTGTTTGTGTATATATGTATATGTGTCCCCCTTTAGTAACCATATCAATATATATATATATATATATATATATATATATATATATATATATATATATATATATAATTAAAATTAACGGCAAAAGAATAATACGTAAGGATGCATATTTAGGCTTCAAATAATTTTTGACAAATCGAGACGCAGCAAGTGGGTTAAAGTAGAAAATTTTCTTTGTTTTTTGTAAAAATAGCAGGTGGTAGTGGAATTTTCCTTTACGTGATAGTAAAGGATTTTTTCACGCCCGATGAGGTACCACCCCAAACATCAAGGGGCCGGTGAAGTCACAACGGACGTTTCCGGTTCTGGTGTATGAGTCGGTTTCCCTTATAACCAAAAATGATGATGGCTCCTTGTACAAACTTTACCCCCGTAAAATACTCCTCCATTCGGATTTCCGGGAGAGGGGTGTACGGGGGGCGCCACCATCAAGATTTAACATATCCTTTTCGAATATATGTGGCCTAAATTCTAACCTGAACTCCGTACACCATTTCCTCCAGGCTAATAGGCCCCAACTCCCCCTCCTCACCGAAACCCAAATCAGTGCCGAAGCAGCCACTAATCACCTTAATTTCCCGGGGTATGAGCTCCTTTCTTCCTGTAGATTGCATGGAGGCATGTGCGCATACGTCCGTAGCAATCTACCCTATACCTAAAACTCTGCGAATGGTCTGACGACCGCAGCCATGAAAGAAGACAACACACACATCTTACACCAGACTCCCCAATTTAGAAGCTGGAAGAAAAGACATACTATGGATAAAACTCTCTCTTACGGCTGCAACTAACGGAATGCGGGGTTACCTTTCCTCATTTCCATGGGCGTCTGTCTGCTTCTCTCATCCTGACCCCTCTTATATCTCACAAAACCTCACCGAGATTATCCAAGCTGGCATGGAATTATTTATTCCACGTACACAGAAAGCCTCTTCAGCCACTCAAAAGTCCTGGTTCTCTAAATCCTGTGATAAGGCCACACTTGAAAAGGTCGAAGCGCACAAAACACTTCCACACAATCCCAGTCAAGAAAACCGTCAAGCATTTAACGATGCAAAAAACCGATATGTCCGCATTCTTTCTGAGGCAAAAACCTTGTTTAATAACCACATCAAAAACAAAGTCCTCTTAAGCTCCAACGGCAGCAAACCCTTCTGGACTCGTGCTAAATCTATTGGGAATAATTTCTGCAAGAGCACGTTCCCACCTTTGTTTCTACCGCCCTGGGCAAGACTGAACTTTTTGCCTCGTTGTTCGCCGGCAATTCTACTCTCAACCCACCTCCAAATGTTCAACCACCAACAGTCCCCAATGTCGTACATAAAATGACGGATATCATTTTCAAAACTAAAAAAGGTACGAAAGATGCTCTCTTCTGTTAATACCAGGGAAGCCTCTACCCTTCACGAGATCCCAGCAATTGTTTTCAAAAAATGCGCACCAGAACTTGCTCCTGTCCTGACTCGTCTGTTTCAGACATCTTACAATAGAGGCATATTCCCTAGTAACTGGAAAACTGCTCGAGCACAACCCGTCCTCAAGAAAGGATCCAAAGCGCTTCCCAGCAACTACAGGCCTATTTCTCTCATTTCAGTCGTCTCTAAAGTGATGGAAAAGTATACAAACACCGAATTACTAAAATTTCTAAAAACAGTCTAATCCACGACAGGCAGTATGAATTCCGTCAGCGCAGATGAACTGCCGACCTCCTTTCCTTTGTCACCCATTCTTGGAGCAAGTATATGGAACTACACGGTAAATTCCAGATTGTCGCTTTAGACATATCTAAAGCATTCGACTAGGTCTGGCACGCAACGCTGCTTAATAAACTTCCAGTGTATGGCCTGCCACCAGAACTCTGTACCTGGACAGCAAATTTCCTCTCCAACCGGATCATTTCTGTTGTCGTGGATCTCGATTCCTCTAAACTGTATCCAATTAATGCAGAAGTTCCTTAAGGTTCAGCTTGATCCCCTATTTTGTTTCTTCTCCACATCAATGATCTCCTCTCTAGCACATCCAACCCAATTCACAGTTACGCGGACGACAGAACGATCCACTCAAATATACAATATTCTAAGCCTGTCTCTTTAGCCCAATTAGATGAGGATGCAGGCTCATGGAGGGTTCTGTCTCCGTGGATCTCCAAAAAATATTAGACCAGGGAAGTAGAAATCTTGTACAATTCAACCACACCAAATCTCAGTCTTGCTTTCTTTCTCATAAGAGATACACCAGCCCTAGACCCGTCACAATGAACAACCAAGTTATTCACAGTAATGAGTCCTTTTCACTTGTTGGCATTTCTGTGGATCGAAATTTCAATTTACACCAACATGTCACATCAATTACAGAAGCGGCTGCTAAGAAATTAGGTTTCCTCTTCCAGGCTCGCAAATACTTTTCACCAGCTAATCTCTATACCTTATATACTTCACAAATAAGGCCAAACCTCGAATACTGCTCCCACATCTGGGGTGCAGCTGCCGCTTCTACACTCGCTATCCTGGACTCCATTCAAAGGAGAGCTATACGTCTCGTCGGTGACCCTACCCTCACCCAAAGGCTGCCATCCCTTGCCCACCGACGTGCCGTTGGTGACCTCTTTAAGTAAACCTAAAATGTTCCCGGAAAAACTCGTTTCTTGGTCAACCTTATAGGTTAATAGCAAATTAAGCTATTCAAATTTGAAGCATTTAATGAAAATTCGCTACCATAACGCACTTGCTGCGTCCCGAATTTCTTTTCTTACAAACATGCATCGCTGAAAAATTCAAAAATGCAATAACATAAGGCGTGTTTGATTAAAAAAAAAAGAAAATTTGTATCACCAACGACTTATGGGCCATCCTGTGATTGTAGAAATATTTTTTTAAGATGTAGCTCAAGACACCCTATAATTAATATATACAAATTTTCTTCATATCTTGTATAATAACGGATATATTGAGCTTTATTGATTTTTTACGAAAATTCTACAAAAATTATATACCATTAAACGATAAACTCTAAAGCTAAGGCTACTGCCAAGCATCAGATAAATGGTCTATTTGAAATGAATTTTCTGGAAACATTTTAGTAAAATGAAGGACAATGACGGTTGAAACTAAGACTTCAGAGTTTGTAAAAGATCCTTCTTGAGACATTTGATTTCCATATCCCGTATTAGATTCAAGTTCTTTGCCTAAATGTTGCCGATTTTGACGTTTTAAATCGCAACTTTGACGTTTTGAGGAAAACCCCAATTTATTTTTCTTTAAATGCCTATAACTTTTTTGTCTTTTGACCTACATAGCTAAATTTTGGTAGGTGGCTTACCTATAAGGATATTAACTAGCGTACCAAATTTGGTTGCCCTTACTTTGTTAATTCCGGAGATATAATTTTTTTTTCGAAAGAAAACACAAAATTTTCCGGGAAAACCTGGGCAGATTTTCCTGGCTAACGAACTTATCCAAGCCATTTGCAAAAGGAATTTTTCCACCAAATTTAGTCAAAATCGGCCTATTATTTTTTGAGTTATCGGTGTGATACATATATATATATATATATATATATATATATATATATATATATATATATATATATATATATATATATATATATATATATATATATATATATATAAATATATATGTAAATATATATATATATATATATATATATATATATATATATATATATATATATAAACATATAAAAATTGAAACGGACCCCGGATATGTGTTCTAGGGGGCCTAGTTCGCGGTCATTTGAAGAAATTTTTTCAAAATTCAAAAGTCGGGATCTCCTCATTAGTGAATTTTTTTTAAGAAAATTCACTAAAACAATGTGCTATGTTTCATAAAAATAATATTATTGTGAGAAAATGTACAAAAATTTCCAAAAGTAAACTTAAAGTGTTCTCGAAAAAACTGGTTTCTGGGTCAACCTTATGGGTTAATAGCAAATTGGGCTATTCAAATATGAAGCATTTGATCAAAATTGGCTACCATAACGCACTTGTTGCATCCAGAATTTATTTTCTTACAAACATGCATTATATTTCGATGGAAAATGCAAAAATGCAATAACATAAGGCGTGTTTGATTAAAAAAAAAAAAATTTGTATCACCAACGACTTATGGACCACCCTGTGATTGTGGAAATATTTTTTAAGATGTAGCTCAAGACACCTTATAATTAATATATACACATTTTTAGTGAATTTTCGTAGAAAAAATTCACTAATGGGGACTTTTGAATTTAGAAAAAATTTTGCAAATGAGCGCGAACTAGGACCCCTAGAACCCATATGCGAGGTCAGTTTCAATATATATATATATATATATATATATATATATATATATATATATATATATATATATATATATATATATATATATATATATATATATATATATATAGATATATATATATATATATATATATATATATATATATATATATGTTGTTGTTGTTGTTGTTGTAATTTGGTTTGGCCTCGGACCGTTAGGTCCATTAGCCACAGACTTTTTTTTAAATTTATGTCTAGTGTATATATATATATATATATATATATATATGTATCACACCGATAACTCAAAAACTAATGGGCCGATTTTGATAAAATTTGGCATGTACCTTTCTTTTGTCAATGGCTTGGATAAGTTCGTTAGTCAGAAAAATCGGATGAGGTTTTCCGGGAAAATTTTGAGTTTTCATTTGAAAAAAAAATTTTTATCTTAAAAAATAAAAAATCTATGATAACCAAATTTGGTAGGTAGATTTGCGATATAAAAAGTAAACTATACGCCAAAATTTAGATTTCTATGTTACAAGAAAAAAAGTTATAATAAAATATTTTGTGCCAGATCATTTCTATGAAAATTCACTACCATAACGCACTTGCTGCGTCCAGGCTTTTATTTCATATATTGTATAATAACGGATATATTGAGGTTTATTGATTTTTTACGAAAATTCGACAAAAATTATTTACCATTAAACTCTATAGCTAACGCTACTGCCAAGCATCAGAGAAAGGGTCTATTTGAAATGAATTTTCTGGAAACATTTTAGTAAAATGGAGGACAATGACCGTTGAAACTGAGACTTCAGGGTTTGTAAAACATCCTTCTTGAGACATTTGATTTCCATAGCCCTTATTATATTCAAGTTATTTGCCTAAATGTTGCCGATTTACGTTTTAAAAGAAAACCCCAATTTATTTTTCTTTAAATGCCTATAACTTTTTTGTCTTTTGACCTACATGGCTAAATTTTGGTAGGTAACTTACCTATGATGATATACTAAATTTGGTTGCCCTTACTTTGTTAATTCCGGAGATATAATTTTTTTTCTAAAGAAAACACAAAATTTTCCGGGAAAACCTGGGCAGATTTTTCTGGCTAACAAAGTTATCCAAGTCATTTGCAAAGGGAATTTATTCACCAAATTTAATCAAAATCGGCCCATATTTTTTTGAGTTATCGGTGTGATACATACATATATATATATATATATATATATATATATATATATATATATATATATATATATATATATATATATATATATATATATATATATATATATATATATATATATATAAACATATAAAAATTGAAACTGACCCCGGATATGTGTTCTGGGGGGCCTAATTAGCGCTTATTTGAAGAAATATTTTCAAAATTCAAAAGTCGGGATCTGCTCATTAGTGAATTTCTTTTAAGAAAATTCACTAATAAACACAGGCTTAACTATTTGAACTATAAAAATCCTAACGACTTGCTGTTGTTCAGAGAATCAAGAAGTCTCGTAAAACATGATATTTCTGATGCGTATAAACTCTTTATATAGCAATCTGGGGATCTTGTTACTAGTGATCCTAAACAATTTTGGTCTTTTATTAAAACTAAGACTCAGAAGTCTAGAATTCCCGGAAAAATGATTGATCCGTCCGGTAATTTACTTGATGCATCCTTAGATATTGTTTCTGGTTGTAAAACTCATTTTACTAGTATTTGTTTACCATCTTCTTCTAGCCCCTCTGATGTAGCTGTTTCTAACCTTAGTCCCTCTTGTGTATAACCCCAATTTATTCTAACTTATATGAGCGAAAATGACATATTTGGTACTATGAAACGCCTCATATCTTACTTTTGTTCCGATCATGACCAAATTCCGGCTTTCCTTGTGAATAATTGCACCTCAGTACTCAGTGCATTTAATGCAAAAATCTTTGGCGCCAGATCATTTCTATGAAAAGTCACTACCATATCACACTTTCTGCACCCATACATTTTTTAAATATTGCCGGAATATATCTGTCTGATCAATACTAAATGGGGTAATATCAACATATATATATATATATATATATATATATATATATATATATATATATATATATATATATATATATATATATATATATATATATATATATAAGAATGAGTTATTTGTTTTTTCAGATCACTATGTATTTGTTTGTCTCGGATTTTTCTGAAAAGGCCTTTTTTATAATAGATATTTTTTTACTGCACTGGCACTTATAGCAATATACAGATGTTTGATTAATTTCACGTAGATCGGTATGTTACACTGTGTACGTTAGAGCTCTTGTAGATGTCTAGCCGTGTCATACGCCAAAAGATGGCACTAGGTATTTATGTTACTCTAGGGTAACATTGCCGGATCTTAAAAGGAGTTGTATTAAAATAGGCGCTTCTTCAAAGCTCATCAGAGGTTCTCACGAATTATGCCAATAAACTGTTATGCCTTGCTAAAATGGCTTACGATAAATTGTATTCCATAAGCGACTGTCTAATGGTTAGTTTGACCAGCAATGCCATTACAATGTTATTTCGGTCCCTTTGTAACTAATTGGTTGCGAGAGATGGGAGACAGTGTTGCAGTAAATTGATTTGTATTTGAGTAAGGAAGACGTGAGCTGTTAGAGAAGGAATGCTAAGAGCGCAAATACATTTCATCAACATCAAAAGCGATACACTAGTACTGACTGCAGATAACATTCAGCTTTCCCTACACCAAAATAGAAGTCGTCATTCCATTAGGCCGCCCGTCATCAGGGACATTCCAGCCAGTACAGATAATTAAAACTATACATTATGTGGAAGACGAATGGTAAACAATGGATGTAAGTGGGCTCTCTAAACTGCTCCATGAACGACTCCTTTCGTAGGTCTAGTCGCCGCAGTCGTCGCGATCACTATACTAAACATGCCTTCATTGTGAAACTTGAACGGTTTAATCAAATTATTAATTAACTTTTCAAATGGAATAATGCCGCCCGACTAAATCTCATCAAAACTTGTTTAAGTACTTTAACAGTAATGAAATAAATTGAAATGCATTATGTAACAATCCGCTGGCTTTAATTGCTCTTTAACAGCTCCCAGTACTTCAAGAAGCTATTTCCACTATTTACAAGTCACTACAATAATTTGACTAGTCGTTTATGAAAAGATTAAAGAAACGACTAACTGAACAATACTAGAGTAAGTTGGTATTACAAACGTCCAAAGTCGACCACTAATAATGGTATAAAATGACTCCTCAATAATAACTGTGTCAAGCTAAGTGCAATACTGAAATTTACAAGTTTGCTAATAGAGAGGTATCGCTGGTGAGACTTTGCAAGAATTTCTTTAAGTACACGCGAATTTGGGCCCCTAGAACACGAAAACAATTATATATATATATATATATATATATATATATATATATATATATATATATATATATATATATATATATATATATATATATATATATATATATATATATATTTGTGTAATGGCTTAGACGAGTGCGTTAGCCAGCCCGACTACTTTTTTTTACAATAAACATTAATTGTTATGAAAAAATTACAAAGTTATTTGGATGAAATTTGGTAGAAATATCTCCCTGACAAGACCTCACCATATACCAAAATTAAAATTCCTAGGTTTATAGCAAATTCAGTTTTTAAAATTTGAAGCATTTAATGAAAATTTGCTACCATAACTAACTTGCTGCGTCTTGCATTTTTCTTTACTCAAAACTTACATTTAGAGGTTTGAATCCGTTTTTTTATTAACATAAATCAATTTTTTTACATTCAGTTTTGGGTACCAAGTCTTCAGATATGACTGTTTATTAGTTTATCCAATCCGGTTGAGGACATGTCAAGCTTCCTGCTTTCGGGAGGATTCCATTATCAATATTGTAACAGTGGTTATTCAAATGGCTGTTTTGCTTTCATATCATTGACTATAACTGTTCACAAATTACCCTAATAACATTATTGATTACTGAAAAAGTTCAAACGCTGAAAATGCATTGTGGCAGGGAATTTTCATAAGAATAGAATTTCATCAAAGACAATTTAGTTAAATAAAAAATCTCGGGACGCAGCAAGTGCGTTATGGTAGCGAATTTTCTTTAAAATATTTTTAATAGCAGATGTCTTTCTTTGATGAAAGCAGGCATCAAACTTGGTTGCCTATATAGTAGAAACAATGTATCATATTTCATTGAAACAAATTTATTGTTTGAAAATATATAAACATTTTTCAAAAGTCTAGATGCAGCAAATGTGTTATGGAAGTGATTTTCCATAAAAATGTTTTTAATAGCAAATGCGAGCAGGCATCAACCTGATTACCGGTATAGCCTATGTGGTAGAAACAATGTACTATATTTTATCAAAATTACTTATGGTTTGAAAATATACAAAAATTTTCCGAAAATAAACTTAAATGTTGGTTTTCTATCCAACAAAGCTTACGTTAATAGCAAATTGAGTTATTGAAATTTGAAGGATTTAATGAAACTTTGGTAAATTTGCAGATTAGCGCCCGAACGCTTTTCATCAAATTGTTTTCAGAGACATTACTAGGACCTCACCTGCAGGTTTCTGAACAGTTTTTTGAGAAACGTTGGGGAGCTAAACTGCAAATTTACCGAAAATTTGCTACCAAAACGCACTTACTGCGTCCAGATTTTTTTCTTACAAACGCATCATATTTTGATAAAAAATGCAAAAATGCATTAACGAATTTGTTCTACGAAAATTAGTTTAAAAAAATTATACACCCCTACTCACTCCTGGTCCCGTAACTTCCTTGGGGAGTGTGAACAAAAATTTTTTTGGGGGTTTGTGGATCCAGAGGGGTGGGGGCCTAGGCAGGTTTCTGAAAACAGTTTTTTGAAAAGCGTTCGGGAGCTAAACTGCAAATTTATCGAAAATTCGCTACCAAAACGCACTTACTGCGTCCAGATTTTTTTCTTGCAAACGCATCATATTTCGACAAAAAATGGAAAAATGCATTCACGAATTTGTTCTACAAAAATTAGCTAAAAAAATTATGCACCCCTACTCACTCCTGGTCCCGTAACTTCCTTGGGGAGTGTGAACAACAAATTTTTCTTGGGGTTTGTGGATCCAGGGGGGGCTCTAGGCAGGTTTCTGAAAACAGTGTTTTGAAAAGCGTTCGGGAGCTAAACTGCAAATTTACCGAAAATTCGCTACCAAAACGCACTTACTGCGTCCAGATTTTTTTCTTATAAACGCATCATATTTCGATAAAAAATGCAAAATTACATTAACGAATTTGTTCTAAAAAAATTAGCTAAAAAAAGTATGCACCCCTACTCACTCCTGGTCCCGTAACTTCCTTGGGGAGTGTGAACAACAAATTTTTCTTGGGGTGTGTGGATCCAGGGGGGGCTCTAGGCAGGTTTCTGAAAACAGTGTTTTGAAAAGCGTTCGGGAGCTTAACTGCAAATTTACCGAAAATTCGCAACCAAAACGCACTTACTGCGTCCAGATTTTTTTAAAGATAAACGCATCATATTTCGATAAAAAATGCAAAAATGCATTAACAAATTTGTTCCACGATAATTAGCT
Source organism: Tillus elongatus (assembly GCA_964006375.1). Classification (NCBI taxonomy): domain Eukaryota; kingdom Metazoa; phylum Arthropoda; class Insecta; order Coleoptera; family Cleridae; genus Tillus; species Tillus elongatus. The sequence goes on along the minus strand of OZ023263.1, from coordinate 488,122 downwards.
AAAAAAAATTATAGGCCATTAAACCATAAATTTCACTAAACCTACAAATAAATATCCAAACAGCTACCAAACTTAACTAAACTGACAGCCAAAGCTCCAGAGAAAGGGTCTATTTGAAATGGATTTCCTGTAAACGTTTTAGTAAAATGAAGGGCAATGACGGTTGAATCTGAAACTTAAGGGTTTGCAGAACACTCTTCTTGCAACATTTTCTTTTCACAAATGGTATTTGTTTTACATTCTTTGCCTAAACATTGCCAATTTTGACGTTTAATATTGCGAGTTTGACGTTTTGAGGAAAACTCCTACATTTATTGCTTTAACTGCCCATAACTTATTTGTCTTTAAAGCTATGGACTTAAATTGGTACAGAGTTCACTCTTTATAATACAAACACGCGTACCAAATTTGGTTGCCCTTACTTTGTTATTTCCGGAGATATGAATTTTTTTATAAAGAAAACACAAAATTTTCCGGAAAAACCTGGTCAGATTTTCCTGGCTAGCGAACTTATCCAAGCCACTTGCAAAAGGAAGGTATTCTGCAAATTTTATCAAGATCGGTCCATTATTTTTTGAGTTATCGGTCGGATATATATATATATATATATATATATATATATATATATATATATATATATATATATATATATATATAAACACAGATCTCCCCATAAGCGAATTTTTTTTAAAAAAATTCGCTAATAAGAAAAGTTCAGAGAAATAATAAAAATATTGTAGTGAAAAAGCAAGTATAAGAAGAGCATGTATTTCATGATAGGTCAGATATTCTTGGGTTATTACAACTGTCAGTTGAAAGTTTTTTTGTGCTTTAACGTCCGTCTATTTCCGCGACTATGGCAAATCACCCGAGTTAGGGAGCAGTTTCAACTCACTATCCTGGAAACTTTGCCGAGTCTCTGCCTTTCTGTAAGGAGGGTAGATATATTTAAGGTGCCCGGCATCGCATGGACACGGGACCGACGGCTTTACGCACTCTCCGAACGGCGGAACCTATCTGTTGCCTCTTCTCATATTCTCATATTACGAAACTTTCCAAATCGTGGTTTGGCAAAAACGACATACTTATTTTCTTTATAAAAACGATAGTTGCTTGCTACACCTTGATCTTTCTACTATACGCTACATTTTCAGTCCGAAACTTTAATTGGGGTCGTTCATCAAACTACAAATATAGTGTATTTTAAAAATGTATTCAATATCCCCACTTAAAAAACAATGACTTTTTCAATCACGTCATTTTTAATTTGATGCCATTTATCATTCTAACGTCGTAATTGTTGACAACGGTTTTCGGGATTTTAGTGGCCGTTTTATTTGTCTGCTTGGTCCTGTAGTATATATCAATCCACGCATGGTAACTGACTGCTCTGTCTTTGTCAGGCATGGAACTTTAACCAATTAAGTGGTTTTAATTCATAACTTTCCGATGTTATTTTAAAGGAAAAAAAAATTCCAAACACTCCATATTACCTATGGCCGCGTGTTTCGCATTGTCAATCACCTTGAGAACGAGGCAGATTTGGGAAAAAAGGATTTTGAAATGCTGGCAAGCTGATCAGAAGTGCGCTCGTCTGTGCTGTTTTCGTAATTTAACGCATGGGACTATTATTGCTTATTCCCAAAGCTCAAAAATCATTTGAAAAATAAATGATTTTCATCAAACAACAAAGTAATATGTACCGTTAAGAAGTGGTTTAAACAACAAATACAGAACTTTTTAAATGATCTGTACCTCCAATATGAACGCTCTGCTAAATGTGTAAACCTTTGGACTGATGTTTTAAGTAAATAGTAAATCTTTTAATACATATTATAGTTTTTTTTGTGGTAGGCTAAGTACTCTTCACTACCTCGGTGTACATAAACATATAAAGTGTTAAACTGACGAAAAATATGGGTTCTGGTAGCTGTTAATTCGCGTCCATTTGACGAAATTTTCGCAAACTCTTTAATATTTTATTTATTTTCTTAATGAAAATTCACTAAGAACACCCCAACTGAATTTTTCTCAGAAGGTGCCGTTAAATTTGTAAACAATGCAAGCAGCTTTTAGTTTTAGACAACGCACAAGCCTTAGTTACATTTAACGGGATAGAGTGGTTATTTATGTTACCATTATCTTGTTTAAATTATAAATGTAAATCATTTAATTTTTTGACTCAAATTGTGACTTTTTGTAGTTTGACTAACTAGTTAATGAAATTATGTTAATTCGCTGGATGTTAGAAAATGGTGTAAAGAAATTACTGTTTAGTGAATCCAACTTACTTCGGTCGGTGTTACCTATATCGAACTTTTCATTAAATTATTCAAAGTTTAATGCATTTAATGATCTAAATACAACGAAACTATTTACCAAACTTTGGTTATCATTAGGTTTAATGACACATGAACCAATAAAACTGTTAACACCGTTATTGGAAGAAAGAATAAAAACATCATACAGCAAGCACTACAGAATAAGCGGCAGAGGTGGGTTTCGAGGTGAGGTAGATACAATCTTAATGATACCCCCGATGTTAGGGCTGTACAAGTTTTTCCTTTACAGCCGGCCCGCGTTGTTTGTTGCATGCAGTGCACAATCCTCGACGATTTACAACTGGAAGCGAGATGGTATAAAGAGATACACCGGTTTCCTGGACCATTAATTAAACTACAACCACAATCAAGTCGATCCTGTGTGCACAACACCACCACCAGTCACCAACCCTCATTCAAATGTTTTCCTGCATGTACAATTGCAAATAGGATTATGGCTGAGTTCGTTTAAATTACACTTTATTCCTCCGTTGCTGCTTGTTAGTTGAAGATAAAACTGAAATCCATACTCGTCTGCTGAATGCAGTTGCTACACCTAAATTATTTGTGTGTTCATTTAGATTACTTTTTACAGTGCTTATAAGACCACAACACTTTTAAATGTGCATAACGATTAGTTCAAATAAAAGGTGAACCATCTTCATGACAAATGACTATAAAATGTTTTTAAAGATACAATAAACAAGTTAATGACAAGTAATAAAACCACCAATAAAAAAATGCTTTACAATGCTATTTATCCTCTAAGCTCCAATAAGCCGCATAATATGTAGATTTAAGGTGACCAATTTATAATGGTCCAAATTGCACTTTTAACCATTATGTCCAACGACACACAGGCACACACACAGATATATATATATATATATATATATATATATATATATATATATATATATATATATATATATATATATATATATATATATATATATGTTTGCATATATGTCGAAAAACAATCTTATCAAGAGTGTGTAAACGAATATAGTAAAATACTCCTTAATTTAAAATCCTGGACAGAGGCCAGGGGATTTGAGCTAAATGAAGAAAAATCCAAAGTGGTTATATTTACCAGACATCGAACACATTTACCAGATATTATGCCTAGTAATATTTACAAAATTAAAACTGCCAACACGTTCAAATATTTGGGCGTAATATTAGATAGAAAGCTCCTGTGGACGCAACACATCGAATACCTCAAAACAAGGTGCGAGAGAGGAATGAATATCTTGAGAATGACTACACATACACTTTGGGGTGCAGACAGAGAGGTAGCTTTACTTTTTTACAGATCTTACATCAGATCCATTTTGGATTACGGAAGCAGTCTATATGGGTCGTGTTCTAAAACAAACTTGAAGAAATTGCAAACAATACAAAACAAAGCACTAAGAATTAGCATAGGGGCTATGAGGTCAACGCCTATTAATATTGTTACAGCAGAGTGTAGAGAGCCACCTGTACATATCAGAATCGGTACATTGGCCGCTAAATATATGTTAAAAATTCGAGTCAGATTTCCAGAATTATTGACAAAAATGCAGTATCTACACACACAACAGACGACCAACAAGTATTGGCAAAATAAAAGAAGCACGTCACTGGTCGACGCTTATAGGGAAACTATGATATATGAAACATTTATCCAAGTATCCGAAAAACTACCAATGCACAAAAAAGACTACAGTATTTATCACAATGACCATACAATCATCATACCCAAGTATGAAGAAATCCCGGATTTAATGCTAGCTGATGCAAAACATGAATTAGAAAAGTATCCAGAACACCTCCACATTTATACGGATGGATCAAAAATGGAAAATGGTACAGGGTGTGCTTATTACGTATCACAACTGAATATAAGTAAGAAAATCAAACTCCCACATCTGGCTTCAATTTACACCGCAGAACTAATAGCCATACAAGAGGCACTACAATGGATGCTCAGCAATGATAAACTAAAAGCCATCATACTCACTGATTCACAATCCTCGTTAATAGCCATGAGAAGTAAAGCAGGATCTTACTACGGAAATAATGAGAACATTATTAACATCATAGACTCATGTAGTAAAATCACAAAAAAACAAGGCAGTGTAGCTTTTCTTTGGATAAAGGGCCACTCCGGAATTCGGGGTAATGAACTTGCTGATCTGCTGGCCAAACAAAGTATCGATGACTACGACACATACAAGGAAACGGTGCCATATAAAGATATATATCCATTAATCAAACAAGAACAACATAAAAAATGGAACGAAGAATGGAAAGATTTCTGTTTAAACACTAATAACCCATACAAAATACTCCACCCTAACTTACCTACTGAACAAGATTTTCACATGTATTCCGGGAATAACAAAGAATTGACGACATTGATAACAAGACTGAAATCCAACCATGGCCGGTTTCCGGCTCATTTAAATAAAATCGGTATAATAAGATCTCCAGCTTGTGATTGTGACAATGTAACAGTGGCTGATTTAAATCACATTATATTTATGTGCCCACGGCATCAAAACTCACGACTGAATTTAATAACTTCTATCATACAAATGAATGATAAAAATATCTGTATGCCATTTTCTTTAAATCAGCTATTGATGCGAAAGTCAAAATGTATAATAATGAAATTGTATAGATTTTTCAAAGAAATTAGACTACAACTGTAGTTACTTTTGTTTTCATTAGAGACATTGTATAATGTAAAAATGTTTTTAATAACTATTGTTTGTTAGAATAAGTATGGCTCCTTTGTAATCCACTCCTTTGTGAATTTACCTACCTGCATGAAACCAAGGCCCAGTACAGTTTGTTCAAAGCCGTCCTGGCGGGTCTCTGGACGCACAGTATCCCAGTCATCCTTCACGATACTTAGAAAAAAAAAAAAAAAAAAAAAAAAAAAAAAAAAAAAAAAAAAAGTATTAAAAAAAAAATAATAAAAAAGGTATACAAATAATTTATTACAAAAAAAGAAGAGAAAAAAAAAAAAAACAAAAAAACAAAACAAAAAAAAAGTATAGAAACTGAATTTATTATTATATAAAAAAAAAAAAAAAAAAAAAAAAAGTATACAAAGTAAATTTATTATTACAAATTAGTTAATTAGGTATAAAAATAGTGTAAGATAATAAAATTGGCTGGCGATATAACTTGATGCAAATTTATTGTTTATAGATCTCATAAACACCACTAGACATAAATTTAAAAAAAAGTCTGTGGCTAATGGACCTAACGGTCCGAGGCCAAACCAAATTACAACAACAACAACAACAACATATATATATATATATATATATATATATATATATATATATATATATATATATATATATATATATATATTAATGCGCATGTGTGTATTACAGCTATACTTCAAAATGTATGGGCTGATTTAAGTAAGTGGCTTAGATAATTTCGTTAGCCCAGAATATCGCACCGGTTTTTCCGGAAAAATTTTGTATTTCCAAAAATAATAAAGTTATCGCAACCACATTTGGTACGCAAGTGTCTACTGCAAAACATATCCTACACACCAAAAAAAGCTATAAGCACTTAAGCATTTGAAGGAAGAAAAAATATTCACTTACTTTCAATATATTTGCTACTTGAAAGTTCAACGTCGCGAGTTGGAACGACAAAATTTGGCTATTTTTAAGCCAAAATTCTGCAACGAATAGGAGTTATGTAAAAAAAAACTCGTTATGGTAGTGAATGTTCATAAAAATATTTTTAATAGCATATATGTGTGTTTTTTTAAGAAATCAGGCATCAAATTTGATTACCAGTATAACCTATATAGTAAAAACAATGTGCCATGTTTCATCAAAATAACTTCTGTTTGAAAATGTACATACAAGAATTTTTGTCACAAAGCTTTTTGTTAATATTTATATCTTGGCAGGTGTAGCTTTTTTCTGTAAATTGCTGGCCAGGAAAATCGGACCGGTTTTTTGGGAAATTTTAAGTTTATTGTCAGAACATTTTTGTATTTTTTCAAACAATAAAGCACACGGGTTCTACTACAAAGGTTATACTATCTGCCGAATTTGATGTTTCATTCAAAAAAGCCAGGACGCAGTGAGTGCGCTATGGTAGTGAATTTTCATAAAAATGTTTTTAATAGCAAATATGTGTTTTTAAAGAAAGCAGGTATCAAATTTGGGTACCAGTATGACCTATATAGTAGAAACAATGTATCATATATCATCAAAATAACTTTATGTTTAAAGATGTACAAAAATGTTTTGAAAATAAACCTAAAATGTTCCCGATAAAAATAGTTTTCTGTCCAACAAACCTTATAGGTTAATAACAAATTGAGGTATTCAAATTTGAAACATTTAATAAAAATTCGCTACCATAACGCACTTGCTGCGTCCTGAATTTATTTTCTTACAAATATGCATTATCATTACGTGGTTGAAATTCTATACATTAAAGGTCAGCTGTAGCGCCAAGAAAAATTTTAGATAGGCGTTTCTCAGAAACTACTCCGATTTTAAATTCGAAAATTTACCGGAAGTGACCATCAACGCTTATTTTAAATACGACATGCCGATTTTCATTATATTTTTAAGTTCTACATTGCATTTGAGATAAATTATTGCTAACATATCATATGCGAAAAACAACCGTTTTCGGAATTTTTCGACTTTCTTGAAAATTCTCACAAAAACCTGGGTGAACGTTACATGTTATCTCTCTGTGGAAATACAACTGAGAAGACTCATTTTTGCACAGATGACCCTCAATTTGGCACCTAAACGACACTTATGATAGCGTTTCTTTTAAATATACTGAGTGATGTGAGTTATCCGTGCCATCTGGTTAAATTGAAATTACTATTACTCGCAAATGGAACAGCCTTAATTTTATGAGCTATTTCGGTTCGCATCCGGTTTCCCTTTTAACTTATATTAGCATTCCCTATACCCAAGTTCCACCGTTTCTCAAATATTTCAATTTTATTGGATTCACTTAATTCAAATTGTCACAATAGATTTAAAGCAAGCTTTGGAACTTGATAATATGCTTGTTGGCGTGTACATTTTAAAAAAGCGTCAGACGAAGCTTATTGTCATTAAAACCGAGATCCTATCAGTCAATGCAGTGCAATAATGGCAAATTTGCAGTACACAAAGGACGATTTTTTGAAGCTTCTAATTATCTATGGTGAATGCCAACTAGTTGTGGCCGAACATGTCGTACATTAGCAGAAAAGTACCTGAATAAACCGAAACCCAGCCACGATATGACAAAGAGGTGGCTGCAAAATTGTTCACGTCATGGAACGCCCAAAAGTACAGAAGCGTAAGCCACTCCTCGATAACGAGGTCAACGAAGTGAACGTATTGGCATTTTTTGTGGCTGATCTCAAGGTATCCATCAGGAAATGCGAAAAATAATTACGCTTGTCAACGAGAACCATTCACAGAATGTTGAAATACAAAACTCGGAACGCAGCAAGTGCGTTATGGTAGTGAATTTTCATAGAAATGATCTGGCAAAAATATTTTATTATAACTTTTTTTTCTTGTAACATGGAAATCTAAATTTTGGTGTATAGTTTACTTTTTATATCGTTAACCTACCTACCAAATTTGGTTATCATAGATTTTTTATTTTTTAAGATAAAAATTGTTTTCAAATGAAAACTCAAAATTTTTCCGGAAAACCTCGTCCGATTTTTCAGATTAACGAACTTGTCAAAGCCATTTACAAACGGAAGGTACATGCCAAATTATATCAAAATCTGCCTATTATTCTTTGAGAAAAAAAAATTCAAATGAAAAATCAAAATTTTCCCGGAAAACCTCGTCCGATTTTCCTGACTAACAAACTTGTCATAGCCATTTACAAAAGAAAGGTACATGCCAAATTTTATTAAAATCGGCTTATTACTTTTTGAGAAAAGAATTTTTTTCGAATGAAAATTCAAAATTTTCCCGGAAAACCTCATCCGATTTTCCTGACTAACGAACTTGTCAAAGCCATTTACATAAGGAAGGTACAGGCCAAATTTTATTAAAATCGGCTTATTACTTTTTGAGATAAGAATTTTTTTCGAATGAAAACTCAAAATTTTCCCGGAAAACCTCATCCGATTTTCCTGACTAACGAACTTATCCAAACCATTTACAAAAGAAAGGTACGTGCCAAATTTTATCAAAATCGGTCTATTATATTTTGAGATTTATCGGTGTGATACATATATATATATATATATATATATATATATATATATATATATATATATATATATATATATATATATATATATATATATATATATATATATACATACATATAAAAATTGAAACTGACCCCGGATATGGGTTCTAGGGGTCCTAGATCGCGCTCATTTGCAAAAATTTTTTCAAAATTCAAAAGTCGGGATCTATCCATTAGTGAATTTTTTCTACGAAAATTCACTAAAAGCATCATTGGAGACCCTTCTCCTATCACCCAATACATGGTTTGCAACCAAACGATCTTCCTAGACGTGTTGAGTTCTGTGAATTATTCTCATTAAAAACACAAGAGGATGAAAATTTCTGCAAGAGAATTATTTGGTGCGTTCAGTCGAAGTTCTCCAAAAATGGCATGCGCAATTGCCACTATAGTCACCTCTGGTCAGACGAGAATCCCCATGTTACCAGGAGCAACTATTTCCAAGACAGGTGGTCATTCAATGTGTTTTGTGCAATTAAGCACGATAACATATTTAAGATTAAAATATACGATGAAAATTTCACTAGTGTGAGTCATAATGATATTTTTTACGAAGTGATTCTAGTTTCTCTCAACCCATTAAGTTTCGAAGAAGCTCGAACAAGCTGGTATCAGCAAGACGGAGCGCCGCCCCACAATTTTCATTTAGCTCATGACTTTTTGCCCCAACATTTTGAAGACAGGTAATTTGCAAACAACAGCCCACATAGATGGCCACCACAGCCCCCTGACTTAACGCCTTTGGATGCAAGCATCTGGGACTACATCAAAAATATAGTTTGCCACGAACCTGCCACCAAAAAATAAGACATGGTAGGTAGAGTTTTACCTACTTTCAATTCACTGAATTCGAGACAAATCGGAAAGGCTACGAACGATAACATTATGAGACGAATAGCAAACAGCCTCCATGTTAGTGGGAGTAATTTTGAGCATTTGTTATAAGTTCAAAAATTTTTTTATTTGCTTTTGTATTTTAGTTTTCCACTAGCTATTAGTTAAGTTCTATACTTATTTATAATACATAACTACTTAGCTTGTTCAGTTGTATTGTGAATTTGCAAGTTAGTTGACAACACATTGATTTCACAGAACTAAATAAGGTAAATGCAGCGATTTCGATGCAAATACAAAGTGTTCTCTTTTTTTAGGCGAGAAGGCCCAACAAATGTTATGTTCGCAGTTGTAAGAGGTGGGACTTGACATGTAGACGTCAAGAAGCATATTATCAAGTTCCAAAGCCTGTTTTAAATCTATTGTGACAATTGGAATTAAGTGAATCTAATAAAATTGAAATATTCGGAAAACAGTGGAATTCTGTTATAGAGAATGCTAATACACGGTGAAAGAGAAACCAGATACAAACCGAAATAGCTCATAAGATATAGGTTGTTGCATTTGAAATAAGCGAGTAATTGTATTTCAATTTTACCAAATGGCACGGCTAATTCTCATCACCCTGTACATTTAAAAGAAACGCTATCAAACGTGTCGTTTAGGTGCTAATATGAGAGTCATGTGTGCAAAAACTGAGTCTCCTTAGTTGTATTTCCACAGGACGATAACATGTAACGTGTACCTAGGTTTTTGAGAGAATTAAAAAAAACTCGGGACGCAGCAAGTGCGTTATGGTAGTGAATTTTCATAGAAATGATCTGGCACAAAATATTTTATTATAACTTTTTTTCTTGTAACATGGAAATCTAAATTTTGGTGTATAGTTTACTTTTTATATCGTAAACCTACCTACCAAATTTGGTTATCATAGATTTTTTATTTTTTAAGATAAAAATTTTTTTCAAATGAAAACTCAAAATTTTTTCGGAAAACCTCGTTCGATTTTTCTGATTAACGAACTTGTCAAAGCCATTTACAAAAGGAAGGTACATGCCAAATTATATCAAAATCTGCCCATTATTCTTTGAGATAAAAAACTTTTTCAAATGAAAAGTCAAAATTTTCCCGGAAAACCTCGTCCGATTTTCCTGACTAACAAACTTGTCAAAGCCACTTACAAAAGGAAGGTACACGCCAAATTTTATTAAAATCGGCTTATTACTTTTTGAGATAATAATTTTTTTCGAATGAAAACTCAAAATTTTCCTGGAAAACCTCATCCGATTTTTCTGACTAACGAACTTATCCAAGCCATTTACAAAAGAAAGGTACGTGCCAAATTTTATCAAAATCGGCCTATTATTTTTTGAGTTATCGGTGTGATACATATATATATATATATATATATATATATATATATATATATATATATATATATATATATATATATATATATATATATATATATATATATATATATATATATATATATATATATATATATAAGTAGATAGGGCGCCACCTGGGTCCATCCCCTCCACTTTTTACTGCGCATGCGCGAGTCATCATGCGCATGCGCTGACCTGCGCAGACCTGTGACAGTTGACAGCTGACCTGTCAGATTTGACAGGTGTCAAATGTCACTGACCTGACAGCTGTCAGCTGTCAGCTGTCAGCTAACCTGACAGCTGTCAACGTCAGCTGTCACCTGACCTGACATGTGTCAACGTCAAATGTCACCTGACCTGTCAGATGACGTCACAAGCATTCCAAGATGGCTGACCTGTCATAGACAGTTGCAACCCGGGTTCTCTCTATGGAACTAACCTGAGATGACGTCACAAGCATTCCAAGATGGCTGACCTGTAAGAGACAGCTGCAACTCCGGGGTTCTCTCTATGGAACTAACCTGAGATGACGTCACAAGCATTCCAAGATGTCTGACCTGTGTGTCCATAGATATCTACAAGTCAGGTTAGCTCTCCATGTGTGTTTGTCTGATTGTTTATTAAGGTTATGTATTTGTTTATTAAGGTTATGTTCGCTCACGTGTCATCTGTTTGTTTATTAAGGTTATGTTTGTATTTGTTTATTAAGGTTATGTCATGTGTGTGTTGATTACCATGCATCTGTTTGTTTATTAAGGTTATGTATTTTGTTTATTAAGGTTAGGTGTTCGTAAACACAGCTGTTTGGTTTGTTTATTGTGTTGTTGTTGTTAAGGTGTATTGAAGTTTGTTAGGGTATTTCGTTTTTGGCGGGAAATTTGAATTTGTTTGAAAATTTCTGTCTGTTGTGTCCAGAGATCTTACTCCTCAAGCTAGAGAACATTCTATTTGTAAAGTTGTAGAGTGTAGAGAATATTCTCTAGCTCGAGGGGAGACATCTGTTGGACACAGTCATTCGGTTTAGTCACACACATACATATATGAGGAAGATATATTGAGCGGGTAATTTGAAATTTTGAATTTAATTTGAAATATGATTTTTGAAAGAAAAGCATTCGCCAGAAATTAGATTTGAACCCCCAACCATACAACTTACTAAGATATGCAAACGCCCCTAAACCGATCATGCTATTCAGACATACGATGAAAGTTTGTTATCAGTGGGTATATATAAAACAGAAACCTGTTACATAAAACGAGTTTATGAGGCTGCTGAGTTTGTGTTTGTGGGCAGGGGTGGTATCTCTATTACATTCCAATTGAATAATAGGAACTGTAATGTTAAAAACAATTGTTTATTTATAGTAAAAAGAAATTTAAAACACGTACCAATTTACCTATCTAATATCATTTAATAACAAAAACGTTTCAAGTAAACTATATCAATAAGAAAAACGTATTTACATCTAGATATGTTAATGAGTTTATTTTAATAGCCTAATAAAACTCGGGGACTTGGTTTTATTGCCGGCGTGTTTGTTTATGTTAGTGTTTGTATTTTGAATGAATGAATCTAAATTTATATAGGGAGTGATCAAAAACACACAAGTAACAAAACTCAATTTAAAACAACTAAATTAAACTTTGATATACGAGGATTGTTTGATAAGTATTGTTTGTATGTAAACATAAATAATATAATAGTATACTTACATACAGCAAGAGACGTCATACTTGTTTCACGGCTTAACACACACTAACGTATGTTGAGGTCTTGAATGGGGCCCCGTTATAGAAATAACACAGTTGTTTAATGACATCCACTTGAACCAAACAAAACATATAGACGCTGTTGTTGATTGTTAACACACACACACAAGCACTCTATGACTAGAGAGTTATAGATGTACAACGGTCGTCGTACACAAGCCAGTCTTGTGTTTGATTCCGCAAAAACAAGAAACATTTTAGTTCCATACTATGGCGTTCTCAATTGTTGGAGAGTCGACTACAAGAAACAGTCGTTTTAATATTATACAGAACATGGTGCATTTCAAGTTGAATCCACTCAATAGCAGTGGCGTCAATAATCCTGAACAATGGCTTAAGAACGGTATGCAGGAAATTTATAATCGAGTTATTAGAGACTTGAACACCGACACCAAAGTAAGCTTTACATTCTCCGGCTTGGATAGAGACTATCATGTGCCGTTTAGGAAGCTGTCGTTGCTGACGTTTGAAGAAGTGTGGTCTGAGCTGTACAAGATGTATCAGAGCAATAAGGGGGCCATTGAAGGTGATGCCTTTACTATAACAGCTACAAGTCTAGGATCATCACAGCACCAGCAAGCAACCACTTCACAAGGTTCTGGTTTGTCGACGCAGCAGCAGCACCAACAGCAGTTTAATGAAATCAATCTACAAGAGAGTGAAGAAGAACATACAGCCGCGAGACCAACAACAACAACACAACCACTAACACAGGATGACAAGCAAGAACTGAATGATGATGGTCTCCGTTGCTGTGTCATTTGTTTTAAACGCTGTCCACCAACAGAGAGAAGCTGTTGTGACAAATGTTTCATTAAAAATGGTCAAAACTTGGGAAAATGGCTACCATACAACGCACACTCATGGGAAAGTTATGAAAATTTCGTAAAATGGCAATACACGTACGACAGGAGGAAGGTTACATGTTTACACTGTAATAAACAAATGTTGAGAACGTCCATTTATAGACACAAACAAATATGTCTAAAGAGAGCTGACGTCGATCCTAGGCCTGTAAACGAGTAAAAAGTATGTCGCTCTGTACACATGTCCATAACAGAATACATAACACAATAAAACAGAGAACAAACAACATGGTTATGACTCATATCCTGTAGAATGACATCATACCATTATTCGTGTTTGAGCTTGTCTGTGTATCTGTTTAATATACGCAAGTGAGAGGCCCTCTTAGGGTAAATAACCTGTCTGTTGATGACCTTGATCTGATAAACCTGTTTGACGTTGTCTTTACAGTTATGATCTAAGGGGTTAGTTCTGTTAGGTGGTATCCAGCCATCAGTTGTGTTTGAGCTTGTCTAGAAGCTAGTTTTGTTGGTGTACGTTGAACAAGGTGTAACTAAAAACTAATATGGTGCAGAATACGCGAAAACGAAAATCTCTCAACACAGAAAATACAGGTAGAGGTGCTGGTGGAGGTAAAAAGCTTAAAGTGTTACAAGATGTCTTGCTGGCTAACGCAGTTGAAAGTATTATAACAAAAGAAGAACCAAAGACGTGGGATAATATCATAGGTGAGCTGTACACAAGCTATCCAACAACAACAAACACAAGTGAACCGAATAATCTCTCTGATATTAGTATGAATGCTGCAGATCCTACAAACATACAAACAATCGAATATCAGCCTACACACGATGAGCTATTCAATGAGAAGTTGGTGCAGATCAATCAGAAAAGTATGGAGAAAAAACTAAAAACACAAGACTGTGAGCTCGTTGGTCAGACAACGTTTGCGCTGTTGGCAAACGGTGAGAAAATACTTACGATCGGAGCTGACCCCATGCTTAACTTTATGCCTCTGGTTAAGGTTTCACAGAAAAATTGTAATATACCTGTGTTTTTCGACATGTGGACATTTGAAGAATTTTTAAACGTGTTACCCACCATAATTTTCAACCTGGAAAACCAATCACAAGGTACAGACAAAAACACCGATTCGTATACACTTACTAAATACTTGGTTCAAACACAACGAAAATCAGTGTTTTTTAAGTTTAGGTTGTGCAGTGATGAATATGTCACTAATTTCAACCTAAGCTTGGAATCATTGAAAATACTAGAAGATGTTGGCTCTGTGGTCAAAGACTTATTATTGGAATTACGTTTTAGGAGTTTCTTTGACCTAAACATGTTTATGGCTGACATTAGATCGGAACTGTCCAAGTTCAGAGACAGGGCAGTTATACCTTGTGCCTTCTTCATTGCCCGCTTAAAATACTCTGAGAATCTGTGTATAGTGTGTGAATTTATTACTAAATATCAACTTGTACTGAAAGATATGCTAACATGTAACAGATTTACCTATAACACTAGTTGATAATAAAATATATGTGTAAAAATCTCTGTGTTTTATTAGCTGTATTTTCTGACAATCATTCTGTTGGCGTGAATGCATAAAGGAAGATTTGAAATAAAAAAATACTTTTAACATGTTTCCTTTATTCATAACATAATACAAGTTATTTAATGTCTTTAGTGTTGACCCAGGAATTATGAGTACGATCAAAACCAAGCCATTTCACGTAAGACTTGGGGCCTTTTTTTCTCAACACTCGTTCGATTAAATACAGGTCAGAAGATAACTGTCATACAGGTGTCTAACACAGGTGTCTAACACAGCTGTCTAACACAGCTGTCTAACACAGCTGTCTAACACAGCTGTCTAACACAGCTGTCTAACACAGCTGTCTAAGACAGCTGTCTAACACAGGTGTCTAACACAGGTGTCTAACACAGCTGTCTAACACACAGCTGTCTAACAGACAGCTGTCTAACACACAGCTGTCTAACAGACAGCTGTCTAACAGACAGCTGTCTAACAGACAGCTGTCTAACAGACAGCTGTCTAACAGACAGCTGTCTAACACAGGTGTCTAACACAGCTGTGTGTTAGACAGCTGTGTCTAACACAGCTGTCTAAGACAGCTGTCTAACACACAGCTGTCTAAGACAGCTGTCTAACACACAGCTGTCTAACACACAGCTGTCTAACACACAGCTGTCTAACACACAGCTGTCTAACAGACAGCTGTCTAACACAGGTGTCTAACACAGCTGTCTAACACAGCTGTCTAACACACAGCTGTCTAACAGCTGTCTAACAGACAGCTGTCTAACAGACAGCTGTCTAACACACAGCTGTCTAACAGCTGTCTAACAGACAGCTGTCTAACAGACAGCTGTCTAACAAGACAGCCGGATATCGTGATAAATAAGAAGGCATGTACCGTGACAGAGTCAGTATATGTTAAACCACCACACAACCTGTATCGCTCAAACAAATGATTAGACCGACTGGTAACACCAAAAACAGTTGTAGCACAATGGAAGTGTTGGGTAAGGAAGAGCAAAAAGTTAAGAAAAGGATTTTACAACTTGCTGACAATATTCGAAAAAAACATTTAATGCTTAAACTTAACAGAGCTGAGAATGATGATGCTCTGCAACGTTTATATAAACCACTTGTTGAGCCCCTAAGTGAAATATCTAAAAACACAGCAGCACTGCAGCAGCAACAGCCATCGCAACCACCAAAGGTTGAACAAATCAAAGACGAAGTCGATATACCAGAAACGAAACCCCAAGTACAGTTCCTTAAAGACCATGAAGTTTTTGAAGCTGAACCAAGGGAAGAGGCTGAGGCGACAAGTTCCGATGAGGACATCCCAACATTTGAAGAGCTTGAGGCAGACCTACAAACTGTCACAACCAACCCTGCATATCAAGAATTTTTGGAGCAATATCCTGACCGAGTTCGATATTATGTAGACAAGTATTTTACTGAACCACCGAGGCTTGCTACTATTGATCAAACGTATGGTGCTCGCTACGCTAAAGATACTGGTAGCTGGAGTCTTGGCAACAAACACTTGGACTTTACTGATGCTGAGATTCAACTGGGCCAAAGGAGATACCCGCAAACACAAGGTTTGCTAGAATTGATATTTATGAAAACACCTAGAGGGTATACCTATGATGATCTTCAACACTATAGAGATATTCTAGAAGCAACTAGTGTTCATAAAATGAACTATGATCCTAACGCACGAACCAAGGGTTGTTCCTCTGAAAAGTATCTGACTCTAATAAAACCAGTGATAAATCCACGAGGTCGTAGATCCTCAACACCTCAAGGTTTTGGTTACACCTACGAGGAAGACGATGACGACAGCACCGACAGACATCTTAACAAAAAACAAAAGACTGAACTTAAAACTCAGAGTGATAAGAGCAGCGATAGCAACGGCATGAGCCCAAACAACATCAGCACCAACAACTATATGATACAAAATAACAAACAAATAGCCTATGTGTATTGGAATGACATAAACGAGTTGGTTGACAGACTTAGACTTTTAGTGGCTTCCCAAGTTGCAGGTAATACTGCTCATAACAACGAAATTCAGTCAATCTTGGAAGAACTAAAAGAAGCTAGTGTTATCACCTAGTAAACCCACAGCCATGAAGAGACACCGACGACAACAACAACAACAGCACCAACGCAACACTGAACCATCTAATGTTAATAATTCTATAAATGTATTCCAACAAAGAGTTTACATACTTGTACTTAGAATCAAATAAAAGTCTTTGTTAAAATTACTGTGTTTTTATTTTGTAATACAATTAAAAAGTATGTCTTAAAGCAATAATATCCTGAACAAACTTATCTTGTGGTACATCTGCTATGTCTGTATTCTAGACAAGCTCAAACACGAATAATGGGGGTGATTCAACAGATATAACACAAGGTCATCAACTGACACGTTGTTTACCTTTAAGAGGGCCTCTCTCTTGCGTATATTAAACAGATACACAGACAAGCTCAAACAGGATCAAGGTTAACAACTGTAAAACGTTGTTTATCCTTTTGTAAGGCCTCTCTCTCTCTCTCTCTTACATCAGTTTGTTTCCTCAATACAAGAGACAGAGACACTTGTTCAGTATGTGTTAAGTCGTGAAACAAGGATGACGTCTCTTGCTGTATGTAAGTACACTCTTCTTATTATGTCTGTTTGCATTCAAATAACAAATACAAACATAACCTTACTAAACAATCAGATGATTGGTAATCAACATGTATACAAACACCTAACCTCATATGTCAACAACAACTGGCTTTGTTTTATATATACAACAGCGAACAAACTTTTAACGTGTGTGTCTGTGGAGCTATTGGTTTAGGGACAGTGTATATCTGAGAAAGCTGTCTATGGCCGATTCGAGGTTCGTGGGTTCAAATCTAAGTTCAGGCGAATGCTTTTCTTTCAAATACACATGCATCTGTCAGTTTAAGCAAAGACTTTGAACTGTCATGACGTGTTTGTTAAACAGCATGTACAAGCTTCAACAATGGCAATCAGTTGTCTGTCTGTATCCTCAACACAGAAGACACCTGTTCAGTAGTGTGTGTATTAAGCTGTGAAAGAAGGCTGACGTCTCTTGTTGTATGTAAGTACAATCTTGTATTATCTCTGTTTGCATTCAAATAACAAATACATAACCTTAACAAACAATCATATGACTGGTAATCAACACGTGTGTGAACATAACCTTAATAAACAAATACAGACAGTAGTGTGTGTGTGCGAACATAACCTTAATCAACAAATACAAACATAACCTTAATAAACAATCAAAATGGCTTGGTAATCAGTCTGTATACGAACAACTAACCTTAATAAACACATACATACATAACCTTAATAAACAATCAGACAGATGGTATTCTTCAAATACACATGGAGACCTGACTTGTAGATATCTATGGACACACAGGTCAGACATCTTGGAACGCTTGTGACGTCATCTCAGGTTAGTTCCATAGAGAGAACCCGGGTTGCAACTGTCTATGACAGGTCAGCCATCTTGGAATGCTTGTGACGTCATCTGACAGGTCAGGTGACATTTGACGTTGACACATGTCAGGTCAGGTGACAGCTGACGTTGACAGCTGTCAGGTTAGCTGACAGCTGACAGCTGACAGCTGTCAGGTCAGTGACATTTGACACCTGTCAAATCTGACAGGTCAGCTGTCAACTGTCACAGGTCTGCGCAGGTCAGCGCATGCGCATGATGACTCGCGCATGCGCAGTAAAAAGTGGAGGGGATGGACCCAGGTGGCGCCCTATCTACTTATATATATATATATATATATATATATATATATATATATATATATATATATATATATATATATATATATATATATATATATATATATATATATATATATATATATATATATATATATATATATATATATATATATATATATATAAACATATAAAAATTGAAACTGACCCCGGATATGGGTTCTAGGGGTCCTAGATGGCGCTCATTTGCAAAAATTTTTTCAAAATTCAAAAGTCGGGATCTCCCCATTAGTGAATTTTTTCTACGAAAATTCACTAAAAGCCGAAAAATTTCGAAAAAGGTTGATTTTTTACATATGGTATGTCAGTAATAATTTATCTCAAATTCAATGTAGAATTCAAAAATATAATGACAATCACCATGTTGTATACCAAATAAGCAAGTTGATGGTCACTTCTGACGCCCTCGTGGCGCAGGTTGCTAGGTGCCAGCCTGCTAAGCGAGAGGTCCCGGGTTCGATTCCTGGGCGAGCCACGTTGACTTTGTCTGGAAAATTAGTATAAATAGGAATGATGGGAAATGGATGTGCTAATATATATATATATATATATATATATATATATATATATATATATATATATATATATATATATATATATATATATATAAAGTAATCCATAATAATTATGAAATGTAATAAATTACTGTAACGTAAATTGAGAAGTACTTTTCTTTAATTTCGTTGATAAGTAAAGATTCAACCAAGTTTCATAAGCTTTGTGGGTGACAAAAGCGGGGCCAACAACTTTAATTTTTAGCAGCAAGGTACACCTGATTCCTTATTCATTTAGAAAGTCAATATTTACAAATATTAAAATTATTTTAAAGTTTCGCCAGCATAATTCTCAACGTCTGGAATGCATTAGTTAGTTGAGTTTACTCTAATTTAAAGCTCGAAGGGCTACAGTCCATTAATTTCAACTTGCCAGACGTGCATATTATCTCTCTCTCTCTCTCTCTCTCTCTCTTTCTCTCTATCCCTCTTTTTCTCTTTCTCTTTGTCTCACCCTTATCACTTCTTTTTCAGTAGTTCTCTGTCCTACAATACATATATACAACTTTTTCTGAGATAATATTGTATAATATTTTATTTTACGGAATTATCATGAAACGAATCACTAATAAAGAGGTAATGAATTTCAAAACTTTAACAGCAGCTTCCACGCACACACAGTACAGCAAGAGGGAAGAACACTATGCCTGCCTTAAAGGTGGATTGTACTGAAGAGTCCATGAGGTGGACGAAACCAATTGTTTCTTCTGCTTTACATATTATATATATATATATATATATATATATATATATATATATATATATATATATATATATATATATATATATATATATATATATATATATATATAGTGTGAAACAGCCAAATAGAATGGATTCAGTATCTCAGTGATTGTGCATACTTATAAAGAATTCCGAGGAAGTGCAATTTTAGATTAAAAAATGTGATCCCTGCAACGTAAAATGTTTACCCTTACATTCAACCCCTTCCGGGCGACAGTTACAACCCTCAATTTTTAAATAGAATTTTTATTTTAAAATGCTAGGTTTTAAAATGTATTGCAAAAATAAACATTAAAAAAAAATTCATCTAATTGACGAAAAATGTCTGCTGCCTATATCCCAAGGAACCATAATTAGTAAAATTGAAAAGCAATTTCGCGACTTTGGACATGTAAGGCAGATACAAAAAAACCTTCTTTAACACTGGGTAATGATACCAAATTGGATGTAATGCTTGAGTTTGCGGAAAACCCACATATTTCTAGTCGACGAGCAGCCACTGCTATGGATGTTAGCCATTAATCGATTATTCGCATATTAAGAAAAAATTAAAATGTATCCTTATAAATTAATACCAACTCAGAAGCTCATTTTGATAGAAGAGCATTTTTTTGTGAACAAATGATGGAAATGTTAGATAACAATGTTATTCAACTAGAACATGTTTCGCTTAGTGATCAGTGCAGTTTTACACTACACTGTCATCCTAATATCTAGTCAAAATTATATACTACTGGTCAAAAGAAAATCCACACTGAATGAGAGAAGAATCCACGCAATACCCTGAAAAGGTTTATATTTATGCAGGAATAGTTGGAAACCAAGTCATTGGTCCTTTTTTATTGATAGAATTTGAATGAAGATCATTATTTAGCACTGCTCCAAATAATATCGTGCCAACTTTGGTAAACATATCCCGATCGAGCAAGCCCACAAGTTCCAGCTAATGTGATATAGTTCTGGCAGGACGAAGCGCCAGTACATAACCAAATCAATGTTCGGCAGGACCTTGACTTAATATTTCCAAATAGGTAGATATAAATTAATTATATTGTTTATTTCTTGATATCGATTTTGTAAAATTTTGTTAATCAAATGAAGACAATTTATTATTATTATTATTATTATTATTATTATTATTATTATTATTATTATTATTATTATTATTATTATTATAAATGCGAGGATCGTTATAATGGCCAGCACCATCACCCGATCTTAGGCTTATAGACTTCTTATGAGGATATGTTAAAGGAATGGTATATAAAAGTACATCACACGATTTAGCTGACTTAAGAAGAAGAGTAAAGATTGCGACTGGGTCTGTCACCCCTCTGATGTTGAATAACGTTACAAGATATTTTTTTACGATTAAGACGCTGCCAAGAGGTTCGAGGTATCCATTTTCAACATATCCTACATTAAAATTGATGTGTTTTTTTGCTTATTATCAAGATGAAGACTCGATTAGTCGTAAAAAGTGTCAAAACCTATAGAAAACAGGATTTGGGAACGAAATTTTTTTATGTTGAGGTATCGTCTTCAAATTTGGCATACAGTTAGCACCCGAAAAACAGACGATGCGGATTGTTTTATGTGAAATCGCTCTAGGGGGTAGTGGATGAATGGATGATGATTTGGTAAAAATTTACATTTTTTCGTTAAAACCCGAGTAATATAACGTTTTAGGGTTTGTTTATTAGAATACTTTCAATGTCATGAAACGTGTGGTATTCTATGATGAAATTAAATAAGGGATAGAATGTGTGAGGGTGAGGGGTGAAATAAACTTTGAATTTTTTTGTTGAAACAGCGTCACAAGTCTCAAAACATAGAAAAATTTATTCTGGAAGGAAACTTCTTTTTTCTGTTGGTCGGTCGGTCTGTCGGCCTGTAAGCCTGTCTGTTAGTAGGCGCAATAACCTTTGAACAAATTAAGATATCATATTCAAATTTGGTATACAGTTCGCTTTATGGGCACAGGAATACCAATATTTTCTAAATTCATTTCATGAGAATGTTTTTCTGAGGAGAGTAAATTATCAGAGCTATATGAAAGTTATTATTCAATTTGCAACAGTATTTTGCCTCGCATCGACCTGTACCGTAGATTTCTGCGTTACCACACCTATTGCAGATAACTCACTACACTATAGAAAAACAAACACGCAAATCGACCTGTCTAGTTACACAATTTACTTAATTTGCACGATGTAGTAAACCTCGACGTCAGCTGTCTTTGAAATCGTAGAAAATTGTCTAATACGTTTAGTATGCGTTTATATAAGAGCAGATATTACCGACTTATTATTCATTTATTTTTTAATAATTAGGTATACTAAAGATGTTTCTTAAGTTCAGACATATTTGTAGTAAGTTTAGTGAATTTTCTTCAAAAAAAAGTCACTAATGAGGAGATCGCGACTTTCGAATTTTGAAAAAATTTCTTCCAATGAGCTTTTATGCTTATATATATATATATATATATATATATATATATATATATATATATATATATATATATATATATATATATATATATACGTTGCCCTTACTGTCTTATTTCCGGAGATATAATTTTTTTTAGAAAGAAAACACAAAATTTTCCGAGAAAACCTGGTCCGATTTTCCCGGCTAACGAACTTATCCAAGCCACTTGCAAAAGGAAGGTACTCACCAAATTTGATCAAGATCGGTCTATTATTTTTTGAGTTATCGGTACGATATATATATATATATATATATATATATATATATATATATATATATATATATATATATATATATATATGTATATATATATATATATATATATATATATATATATATATATATATATATAAACACGGATCTCCCCATTAGTGATTTTTTTCCAAGTAAATTCACAAAGAAAATTCACTAAAAATACACAACCGAGTAAATTTGCGTGCGATTTAGCCTCCCTCGCGGTATCGGTCTTTACCTAAAACTCAGTATAAAATGCGATATTTAGTAGTAAGTGGTTTAGAATTTTCATCCTCTGATGACGCTAACTTTATTAGTGCAACGATCGTCATATCTTTAAAAGATGTGTTGTGGTGATTTGGGTTTTCCAAGTGTACTTATCACTGCTCATCCCAGGTTATTATCTTCACTTAGTGACAATATTTTATTTAGTCTTTAATATGAATCGTTTAAGCTTTTCAGTTCTTAGGATTTACATCTAGTCACTACATCCACAAAAGTAAATGATCCACATTTCTTTAGAGGTTGATGTTCTCCAGCGATTCATTATCGTATCTGTTATTGCGGGTCTTTTTCGACTCCAGTTGTCCTATTATTGAGTTTTTCTTACAGTGGAGATCATCTGCGGTTCGCCAACCTCTTTGTGTGGTGAAGGAGTAGCTGAAGGCTGAGGGTCGATCCTCTCTTTAAGATATATCTCCCTCGCTTCCTCTTCCTCTACACACACACACTCTCCGAGAGATGAGCGTCCTTTTGGAGCCTCCAGCGCTTCGCTATTAGATAGTTTCGTTCTGGTTTCGAGGAAAAATACGAATTCTCGTGTTCGATATTGCCGTTAAAATGAAATAACTTATGTCAGACACACGTTATTATCTGAATTCTCTGAATAGGGCGGCGGGCAGGAAGTCTTCTATTGTGGTAACTACGGGCACGATACGAGAACAATCCCATCATAATCGATACATGCTGCTGCTGCTAGTGCCTGCCACTGCTGCTGATTGGATGACTGCTCGCTGCAATAACTTCACAAGAAAATGCGCCACTGACATACCTATGCCATCACAACAAAGTTTTTTTATTTTGTGGGGATCTTTATATTGTATTCCTGGATTACACTGACCGAAACGGAAACATGGACAAGTGCTTTCAACGAAAATGTGCTCTGCAGTTTACAAAAAAATTACTATACAGAAAAAGCCACCCAAAATTGACAACTCACACACACACAAATATATATATATATATATATATATATATATATATATATATATATATATATATATATATATATATATATATATATATATATATATATACAGAGACATTCAACGAGAATTTGACAATGATAACAAAAAGTTCTAAATTTTTTGAGAAATTGATGAAAATTACCTCGACCACAATACAGTAAGATAATCTTCCTTTAAAACCTATTCTTATATTTACAAACACCTCCGGTGTTAATAGCTCCATTTCCTAACAACTGTAATTTATAGCTCTTTCAGTTTATCTAAAATTTCTTATAATTAAATAGCAGAGAAATATTACACGCCAACGATACTAAAGACTAGCGATTGTACTCTTAAGCAATGAGCCTCCAGGAAATAATACCAGCAATCTGTTGATTTCAATTAACACTCAAACTTCAAGTAATACAAATAATACAAGACTCTTTAGCAATCCTCGGTGTCTTACTCGGCTACTTTGATCATAGTGCGTCGAGCAATCCTTCGAACTAGGATTCGAACAAAAACATATCACAAAGTAATTAGGACACAGGTTCACGGTTTTTCAAGTTCGCCCAACTTGAGATATTAGCGCTTTTATCCGAGACAAAAGGCGGGCTTACCTCCGTCGACCTCAAGTTGTAAATTCCTAAATAGATGTATCCATACATAGGAGTTTCGTTCGTCTGAGGTCGGCCGACACATGATTTCGAACGGTCACCGTGATAACCCACTAAACCAGCACACAAGTGATACATAAATACATGCTTATTTAACGGAAAATTTTATAATAAATAGACTATTTTATAAATTCAATTAGATATACTCCTTGTATAGATATCATTAGAATTTCCACTTCATTATAGGACCCAGGATCGGATGAACCAGGGGGCCACCCAATTGGGCCTCTTCTGCCAAATCCACCTTCCTTTACGTTTATTTAAATATTGTCACACGAGAACAACGTCAAAAGCTGAAGGTGCACCATTCAGTTGGGAACCTAATTTGTTGCGTGAAACGTCATCCTTTTCTAAAGTCGGTAATCGTGGGTACAATCTTATCTTCTAACAAATGTAAATAATTGTCTATATTAAGGTAGCATTCAACTTTTGGGTGTACTGAGTGTGCGTTTCCTTAAACCAACAGGATTTTCATTGCTCCACTATCGACAATTGTATCTATTTTCTTTTTCATTTAAAATGAAAGAATACTCGCCTGAAAAACACGGGTTGTGTAATGAATACTAATTATTTTCAATATTTGCAAAATTAAAGAGTATAATCCGGATTGTCTTCGTTTAACTCATAAACTAACCGGCGTTTCAATGGGCGTAATTTGCGAGTCTTCAAAAGTCTATAAACACTACTGCAAAATACGCCAGAAAGTTGAAAACAGATTATGTATTATTATCCATGTGTCACTGGCACCAAATTGTAATTTCAACTGCTTCATTGCAAACTCAACCAACTATAACAGATTTCTTTAACGGAACCCGTCAGGTGAAATTTATCCATTATTCCTTTCAAGTACCTGAATCGATTTGATAATGTGAAGAGAGCACTTCTCAAAATGTTTTTATGAACGAAACAACTTATGCTGTGGTTTTACCAATCTGGAGTTATAAAATTAGCAAAATATCTGTTTATAGAGTTCCAAAAACCCACACTATTTCATTTAGGTCCCACCTTACTTTAAAAGACTTAAAAGAGTTGGAGTATAAAGAGTAAAAAGAATAATTGTGCGAAGATTTTTATTGAAGGTAAAATTTGTTGCTGATATAGGCATATCATTTACTATTGGTAATTATAGAAACTCTCGCATCTGACAGGTATCGAAAAGACATCTTGTATAAATCAATTGGGAGATGATGCATGTCACAAGGAGGGATTTCGAAGAAATGTTGTTGTTATGTTGGAGAAACATAATTGGTACGCCCCTGTCTCTTTACTTTCATTCAGGTGCACTATCCTTTAAGTTCTACCTGGAATTATTTATCTCTGGATTTCACAATATTTTCCAATTTGCTGGTAATTCTTATCCTCAAGACGTCTATATCGCATTAGGTTTACGCAAGAACAATGCCATACAAAGAATACTTATATACCGTTAGGTTCATCATTGTAAATAGCTTGAGCTGTCTTTGACGTATTCTTTAGATGCACCCAGTGGATTTTCTTCACTTCTTAACACTTATATATATATATATATATATATATATATATATATATATATATATATATATATATATATATATATATATATATATATATATATATTGTGTGTGTGTGTAAAACTAGGCAAATCGAATTTTGCGTAACTATGCGTTGAACTTTGAACAAAATAATCTGAATATAGATTTTTTTTCGTGATTATTTGATACACCGAAACCTAAAGGTGAATTCTCTCGAAACACCAAAATTATAGTATTCCCTCGCTATGCCATAATTTTTGTCCCCTCGCATAAAACTTATTTATTTTAATGAGGTGAAGAAGCCGCAGAATTTCCGAGTACATTTCAATATGCTATTTTTTCTAATTAAATTGAAAATAAAATAACAATTCTTAGGGCGGCATAATCAAGTTCGGGCACCAAAGAAGCCATGTACGTTCCGCTAACGTCTGCCGGTTTCCCAAGTCAGCAGTTACTGGAACCAATTTATTTTTATAAGTCGCGTACAAGGGCTGCGAACAAACTGGAGAGGTCGACCCAGACACGTTCAAAATGTGCCTCTAGATCTTATTAGCTTGATTACATAATGCTAAGTAACTACATTGGGAATTAAGGAGGCTATTTAGTTTAAATAAAATAGGTAAATGTTTCATTTTATATAACCAGCTTTAGCCTACAATACCTAATGATGAACGTGATTTAGGATATGTAAAAAGAATAAATTAAAAGGCCACTTTCTTTTAAAACTTGAGGTTATTTAACGTATAGTAATCGACCATTTTTTTACAGATTACACAACGGTCTATTAAAGCTTTGAAAATAATCTTACAAACATGGTTCTATATTTCAATTTGAAGTAAAATATTTAATGTTTACTGAACATGTTACCTGTCTATTCTATAGAGCAGCAAGATTTTGCAATTTTTTTATCGTTGTCAGTCAGGCACTTACCAAGTAAAAAAAGTCTGGACGCAGCAGGTGCGTGATGGAAGAGAATTTTCATAGAAACCATCTGGCACCAAATATTTTCTTATAACTATTTTTTCGTGTAATATAGGAATATAGATTTTGGTGTGTAGTTTACTTTTTATATCGTAAGCCTACTTACCAAATTTGGTTACCATATATTTTTTTTTATTTTGAGATAAACTTTTTTTTTCGAAAGAGAACTCAAAATTTTTCTGAAAAACCTGGTCCCTTTTCCTGGCTAACGAACTTGTCCAAGCCACTTACAAAAGGAAGGTACCCGCCAAAGTTGGTCAAAATCGGCCCACTATTTTTTGAGTTATCGGTGTGATACGTATATATATATATATATATATATATATATATATATATATATATATATATATATATATATATATATATATATATATATATATATATATATATATATATATATATATATATATATATATATATATATATATATATATATATATACACTATACAAGGAGAAAGGTTAAGAGCAAGGTCGTAAGGAGACAACCGCATACACGTGTTTCAAGCTTATTAGCCATCATCAGTACGGTATAGCCAGGTGATGATGGGAACACTCTGGATGAAGAAGCAAAAATACATGCACTGGTTGCCTGTTGTGACTCCGTGTATTTTTGCTTCTTCATCCAGAGTGTTCCCATCATCACTTGGCTATACCGTACGGATGATAGCTAATAAGCTTGAAACACGTGTACGCGGTTGTCTCCTTGCGGCCTTGCTCTTAACCTTTCTCCTTGTATAATATACAGGAATGCCGTGTTAAAAATCCTGTTATAAGTTATATATATATATATATATATATATATATATATATATATATATATATATATATATATATATATATATATATATACAAAACTGACCCCGGATGTGGGTTCTATGGGTCCTAGTTCGCGCTCATTTGCAAAAATTTTTGCAAAATTCATCAGTCGAGATCTTTCCATTAGTGAATTTTTTCTACTAAAATTCACTAAAATAAACGAATAGGGCTTATCTCTCACCTTCCTTCTGTGGCCACCCTTGTATTTGTAATTTGTTGTGCTCTATTTCAGCGATTATCGTCGATCCAGACAACAGGAAGGACCCTCGCCTCACTATCCTGGCAGTTTCACCGAAACTCTTCGTTTCGGTAAGGATGGGGTAGCGGTCGGAAGTTTACGTTCCTCGTGAATTGAATGGCGGAACATGCAGATATTCAATATGCTCAAGCAAGATGTGAAAACATCTATATTAATTTACAATATAGGTTGAAAAAGAATTGGACCCTTCCACTAGAAATCGAACCTTGGGCCCTTGGGACCATAGTCACACGTTATTGCCATTGAACAATCGACGATGCTATGGTCAACAAAATAACAATGTTATTTTTACTGAGTAGTAGGACACGAAGCAACGTGTCGCCATCTAGTTGCGGAACCAAGTAGTATGCTATCACGCCAGCTAAAAATAACACATAGTGTTAAAACATAGAGACTGTATACAACCAACAAACAATTTAGTAAATTGTCAGCCCTGGCCTATTTTTACCCTAATATAGGGACAAAGTATGTAAGGCTAGATGTATTAACGCCACAATTAGAACCGTAGACCGGTTCGCTCTAATTAGAGCTCGTCAGTACGGCATACTAATTGTAGCGCAGCTAGGTGGCGGCACGTTGCTGCATCTCTTACCACCCACTTAGTGTTGGAGGGCTGGCTACCATAGCCATATTACTTTATAGGTGTATTTTCGCTACAATTAGTATGCCGTACTGAAGAGCTATAATTAGAGCGAAACCGGTCTACGGTTCTAATTGTGGCGAGAATACATCTAGTCTTAAATGTTATTTTTGATTTTATATCTACATTTTACATAACTGCGTGCTTCTAAGTCAAGGAGCGCATTGTTATAGTTCTTCAAGATGCAACTACATATAAGGGGTAATATAAATGTATTCTTAATGGAAATAGTTCAATCTTAAAAAATGTGAAAGACTGCTGAGTAATCAACAGATATTTAACTTTAGTTGATTATCAAGCTTTTTAGAACAACTTCAGTGACATTACAAAAGGTTTCTGTAAATTAACTTTCTTCCTTGCATTTCTTTGTACCAATATCATATCATAAAACTGCTGTTAAATATTATTTATGGCTTCAAAAATACCACTACCAAGTTTTTAATGATATGTGCGTTTTGCTACGTTATTTTTAGAACACAGTAACTTCAACTAATCAGGAATGCATGTTTTTGAAATTTAATCTCCATTCTGATCAAATTTTATATGGTCGTGATTCTATAAACAATATAAAGTTTATTCTTTCTTTAACCAGTCAGTAGATTAAAACTTAAAAAAATATATATTTATATATTTTTCCAAGAACAAACTTTATTACATGATTCTATAAACAACATAAAGTTTGTTCTTTCTTTAACCACAGTCAGTAGATTAAAACTTTTAAAAAATTTTTTTATATATTTTCCAAGAACAAACTTTATTAGGTTCAATTAGTTCAGAAGTCTGGAAACAGTTTATCTGACATTGCTGCAGTGCCTGACATGGCAAGACTGATAATAATGTAGCATGTCTGGATGTGTGGTGAAAGAGAGCCGATGTTAAATAGAAGGAGAGAAAAGGCGGATACAGGAGAATGTGAGAGAGTTGGGATATGTGGATGAGAGAACTGTGCCGAGATTGCAGCATCAGGACTTAAAGGTGTGAGTTAATCCAAGGCTCATTACACTGCAGAGGGCGCTCCAGTTCTTCGAGCGCCCGTGCCCGCGCCCGCACCGCCCCCAAGTACTAATTGCGTTACATTAGGACATAGAGCCGCTCTCAGGATGTGTGCGTGACGGGAATTCTCTCCCGACTTCCAGATATCAACCTACAATCACATACTTAGAGATACGTGCTTATGACGACTGTCTTCACTGTTATTCTGTGCTCACTGTTTCCTCTAAATGGTGAATACCGCCGTGTGCTGCGTGTATTGTCCGGGACCCCTTCTTCCACATACAAACACACACATACACACATATTATTAGACTGCCAGACAGCAAGGAAAGTTAGTGGAGGATACGACGGAGTAAGTAGGAGGAGAATTCGATTAATTTAAATAGTCCCGTGTTTACCTATATCACTAATTGGAGTTAAATTTCTATAAGCCTCTAAGGGTGGATGTATCTGCAAATTATTATAGTGTTATGCTTGTTCTGTGTTTTGTGTGTCAGTGTCTGTGTGTCTCTGCAGCCAGTTATATGCCTTGCGGCGTTAATCATGCGGCTCATTTCCCTTAGCTCTGTCGCTTCTATTCTGGTCTGGTCCCCCATTCCTGTTATATTAAAAAGGCTTTAGCTTAATTCAATTAACTTATATCTAATGGTTCTATCTTATCTTTCTAAAATCGTTGTATTACCTACATCACATGGGGTGTGTAACTAAAGTAACTGTTAGTAACGAACTAACTGCAGTCTTGTTTTTTACAAGCTGTTTTGTTTTGTGTTTGCGTTTAATACCATTTATTGGCTTACAAGTCATCTGACGTACTTTAATAAGCATGGTGTATAATAATTTTAATCAATAATACAGATAATATATCTAAGTATCGTGCGCCGAGCATTTGTATAAACAATATTCAAATAATTTAGTTAATAATAAGAGTTGTTATATTGTGGCCTCATTACACCATTTTAAGCGAACTTTGATAAAGAAAGGTAAAGATTTTCGAATTTTTGAAAAAAAATTCCAATCATCACAAATAGACCTTTTGGAACACATTTGCGAGGTTTATTCAACATTTTATGTGTTAGTGAATTTTCGTAGAAAAAATTAACTAATGGGCAGATCCCGTCTTTTGAATTTTGAAAAATATATATGTATCACATCGATAACTCAAAAAATAATGTGCCGATTTTAATAAAATTTGGCATGTACCTTTCCTTTGTCAATAGCTTGGATAAGTTCGTTAGTCAGGAACATTGGAAGAGGTTTTCCGAGAAAATTTTGACTTATCATTCGAAAAAAATTCTTATCTCAAAAAATAATGGCCCGATTTTAATAAAATTTAGCATGTACCTTCCCTTTGTAAATGACTTTGACAAGTTTGTTAGTCAGGAAAATTGGACAAGGTTTTCTGGGAAAATGTTGAGTTTTGATTCGAAAAATTTTTTTATCTCAAAGAATAATGGGCCGATTTTGATAAAATTTGTCATGTACCTTCCCTTTGTAAATGGCTTTGATAAGCTCGTTAATTGAAAAAATCGGACGAGGTTTTCCGAAAAAATTTTGAGTTTTCATTTGAAAAAAAATTGTATCTTAAAAAATAAAAAATCTATGATAACCAAATTTGGTAGATAGGTGTACGATACCTATAAAAAGTAAACTATACACCAAAATTTAGAAAACTATTTTGTGCCAGATAATTTCTATGAAAATTCACTACCATAACGCACTTGCTGCGTCCAGGCTTTTTATAAATATATGTACAACATGATTTTATACACCACCTAAAGACTTTAGGTCTGTTTCATAACATTGGATATATATTTAAAACTCGGTTAACTTATTTCTACGAAAACTAACTTATATATTGCCCTTAAACTAAGGATACAATGTGCCAAATTTCAGTTTTGTTCAATAATGGTAATCCAAGTTTCTCTGGAATAAAACTTAGCAGAATTTGAAAAATACCACGAATGATTTTTGTTGTTAGAGAGGGACATTACTGTGCGGTATATAGTTAACGAGTGTAAACAAGGATGTATATATTAGAACATAGTGAGATGTACGACAGTGTCGCCATCGGTGATATATCCAGGTAATACGTTGTAGCGGCAGCTCTAATAAACACTAAGTGTTATATAAACAGAGACTGTGTAGAACTGATTTACAAAATCCCTGATCCCTGATACTTTCTTCCCTAATTAGGGACCATGTACTATATAAGGCCAGGTGCATTCCCACTGTAATTGGGAACGTATACCAGTTTCGCTACCATCAGAACTCATCAGTGCGCTATACCAAATTACAGCCAGAATATACCCAACAACAAGTTCGGCTAAAGGTAGCCAACCTCGTAGAACATAGTGAGATGTAGTTAGTTTTCAAATTTTGAAAGCAGGTAAATGTGATCGTGTCGGGTGAAATGATTGTAATCAGAAAAAATACTTTTTAGAAATGTGAAAATCCAATATGGCGTCCAAAAGAAAAATCAAAGTTAAATGTTGTAACTCTTGCATCAAGAACGCCATGGAAAACATGATGACATATTTATATTGCCCATTAAAAAGTGCCCTAACATTGTCATAGTTAAAAAAGTCTAGTTCTTTTGGTATTCGCTTGAAAACAAAAGAAAATGAATATTGCAAATTTCCGTTTTTTTTTAATAACTAAGAAAACTAAAAATAATACCTCATATTTTCTTTCAAATAATTGATTACCATAGAAACGCGCAGCTCTGCCCCATATTAACCATCCTTGTATCTCTTACGGCTTACAAGATCGCAATGGTGAGGTTCGAATTTGAACTACGCTGTATAGTTTTATCAAAATATAAATAAACACAAATATTTTACTTTCACATCGTGAATGTGTGTAGATTTAAATTTAAACTTAAACGAAAAAAGTGTCGAAACATATAGAAAACATGATTTGGGAGCGACAATTTTTTGTGACTGTCGGTGTGGGTCTGTTGGTCTGTATTTCTGCCTGCTTGTAGCCACGATAACTTTAGAACAAATTGAGAAACGTCTTTAAAGTTGGTATACAGTTAGTACTCGACAAACTAACGGTTTCAATTGTTTTTGGGTAAAAGCACGTCAGGGGTAGGGGATGAATGGGGGTGGGGTTGATTTGGTGACATTTGACTTTTTTTCATTAAAACTCTAGTAATATAACGTTTTAGGGTTTGTACATTAGAAAACTTTCAATTTCATTAAACATATAGTTTTCTGCGCTGAAATTAAATTAGGCATTGAATGTGTGGGAGTGGAATATCAGCGACAGAAATTTAGAATTTATTTTTGCTAAAACGGCGTAAAAAGTATCAAAACATAGAAAACTTGATTCTGGAACGAAATCTTTTTTGTCTGTCGGTCGGTCGATCTGTCGGCAGATACGTCTGTAAAGTAGGCACAATAACTTTCGAACGACTTGAGATATCATCTATAAATTTGCTATTCAGTTAGCACCCGACAAAGGCCGCTTTGAATTGCTTTTGGGTAAGATAGCTTCAGGACGGTAGGGTAGAAATGAGGGGTGATTTGGTGAAAACTGCAATAATTTTTTCGTTGAAACTCGAGTAATATAACGTTTCAGAAGTTTATGGTTACAGGAATACGAAGATTTTCTTTGTGGTCAAGTCAGGGACCCTAAATTCATTTCATAAGAATGTCTTTCTGCGGAGAGTAAATTATCACAGCTAAGTTATGATTCAATTTGCAGCACTATTTTTTAACAGTCAACAGCTCTGTATTTTATTTAGGGTCGCGTTCGATAGCATTGTTATCAGGGCTGATGCATTAACGCACTAAAACAATGAATGATATAAATATCAAAACAACCCTGGTAAAATTCGAGATATGTAGATCAGTTAACAGGCAGGGATAGTTCAGATCATCTTCAATGGGAATAAATAACATATGCAATCACAATATCTTTTAAATGCAATATCTCCCAAATAGTTTAGGTGATTGGAACGAAAATTTACAACTTAAAAGAACATAGACAAACGTGGCTGTGCACCAATTTTCAAGTCTTTTGATCAAATAAAAATAAAGTTATTCAAAATTACTATTAAAAATGATCATCGACATCACTTCAGATTCTGTAATACAATATGTACAATGTTAGATAAAGACAGATGACATTACCTGTACTGCTATGCTATTTAAATAAATCGTAGATAGAAAACAATGGAAGTTGGATTATTGCAACATGTCAGCATTTAGATCATTGAGAGATGTACGACAGGGACGCCATCTCTGTGCGGAACCAGGTAGTATGTTGTCACGGCAGCTCTAGTTTACACAAAATGTTATAGATGGAGACGTGTACAACGTTTGATATTTTACAACTGACTTTTAATTAACCTATCATATTTAAAACATGGATAGAAATATTGAAAATTAATATTGGACGATGGTTATAAATGAAAATTGTGAGGTAATTACTTAAAACAATACAATTTTACGTAAAATAGAAAATCTGTATATCATTAAATCATATTCTAAGCGCAGTGTTAACATTTGCTTTTAATGTTTCTTAATTGAGACACGACAGGACCCCTTAGACATTATTATTATTATTGTATAACCGGGGGATATGACTAATGCATTATGTAGTAATACCAACCATATCGGCATTTTTATAGTTTGTCTCCGTACGAAAGACAATATTTGGTAGGTTCGTTGTGTTAAATTTAGTACCACGGGCGTCAATGTTCTTTGCAAGTATCAAGACCTGGTAGTCCAGTGTAGTCTTGGACAAAAGTTTGGTTCATACAGTCGCGAGTTGCGAAATCGCCGCGAAACGTATTCCTATTGGTTTATTTAAAATAATATCGTAAAACTGTTTTTTTTTTAGATTTTATATTAAATGTGTTTGACCAATTTTTGTGTGCATGCAGTTAGAAATGTCTTCTCTACTTTTAGTGAATTTTCTTAAAAAAAATTCACTAATGAGGAGATCCCGACTTTTGAATTTTGAAAAAATTTCTTCAAATGACCGCGAACTAGGCCCCCTAGAACACATATCCGGGGTCAGTTTCAATTTTTATATGTTTATATATATATATATATATATATATATATATATATATATATATATATATATATATATATATATATATATATATATATATATATATATATATATATATATATATATATATATATATATATATATATATATATATATATATATATATATATATATATATATATATATATATATATATATATATATATATATGTATCACACCGATAACTCAAAAAATAATAGGCCGATTTTGACTAAATTTGGTGGAAAAATTCCTTTTGCAAATGGCTTGGATAAGTTCGTTAGCCAGGAAAATCTGACCAGGTTCTCCCGGAAAATTTTGTGTTTTCTTTCGAAAAAAATTTATATCTCCGGAATTAACAAAGTAAGGGCAACTAAATTTGGTACGCTAGTTAATATCCTTATAGGTAATCTACCTACCAAAATTTAGCTATGTAGGTCAAAGGACAAAAAAGTTATAGGCATTTAAAGAAAAATAAATTGGGGTTTTCCTCAAAACGTCAAAGTTGCGATTTAAAACGTCAAAATCGGCAACATTTAGGCAAAGAACTTGAATCTAATACGGGATATGGAAATCAAATGTCTCAAGAAGGATGTTTTACAAATTCTGAAGTCTTAGTTTCAACCGTCATTGTCCTTCATTTTACTAAAATGTTTCCAGAAAATTCATTTCAAATAGACCCTTACTCTGATGCTTGGCAGTAGCCTTAGCTTTAGAGTTTATCGTTTAATGGTATATAATTTTTGTCGAATTTTCGTCAAAAATCAATAAAGCTCAATATATCCGTTATTATACAAGATATGAAGAAAATTTGTATATATTAATTATAGGGTGTCTTGAGCTACATCTTAAAAAAATATTTCTACAATCACAGGATGGCCCATAAGTCGTTGGTGATACAAATTTTCTTCTTTTTTTTTTAATCAAACACGCCTTATGTTATTGCATTTTTGAATTTTTCAGCGATGCATGTTTGTAAGAAAAGAAATTCGGGACGCAGCAAGTGCGTTATGGTAGCGAATTTTCATTAAATGCTTCAAATTTGAATAGCTCAATTTGCTATTAACCTATAAGGTTGACCAAGAAACGAGTTTTTCCGGGAACACTTTAAGTTTGCTTTTGGAAATTTTTGTACATTTTCACACAATAAAGTTATTTTTATGAAACATGGCACATTGTTTTTACTATATAGGTTATACTGGTAACCAAAATTGATGCCTGCTTTCTTAAAAAGGAAACACACATATTTGCAATTAAACACATTTTTATGAAAATTCACTACCATAACGCACTTGCTGCGTCCAGAGTTTTTATATATATATTTATATATATATATATATATATATATATATATATATATATATATATATATATATATATATATATATATATATATATATATATATATATATATATATATATATATATATATATATATATATATATGTATCACACCGATAACTCAAAAAATGATGGGCCGATTTTGATAAAATTTGGCACGTACGTTTCTTTTGTAAATAGCTTGGATAAGTTCGTTAGTCAGGAAAATCGGACAAGGTTTTCCGGGAAAATTTTGAGTTTTCATTCGAAAAGAATTCTTATCTCAAAAAGTAATAAGCCGATTTTAATAAAATTTGGCATGTACCTTCCTTTTGTAAATGGCCTTGATAAGTTTGTTAGTCAGGAAAATCAGACGAGGTTTTCCGGGAAAATTTTGAGTTTTTATTCGAAAAAAAATTTTATCTCAAAGAATAATAGGCCGATTTTGATAACATTTGGCGCGTACCTTCCTTTTGTAAATGTCTTTGATAAGTTCGTTAATCAGAAAAATCGGACGAGGTTTTCCGGAAAAATTTTGAGTTTTCATTTGAAAAAATTTTTTATTTAAAAAAATAAAAAATCTATGATAACCAAATTTGGTAGGTAGGTTTACGATATAAAAAGTAAACTATACACCAAAATTTAGATTTCTATGTTACAAGAAAAAAAAGTTATAATAAAATATTTTGTGCCAGATCATTTTTATGAAAATTAACTACCATAACGCACTTGCTGCGTCTTCGACTTTTAAGTTTATGTAGCGCCGATGTTAATTAGGGGCTACCTTTTATTATACTTATTTATATTGTGCTTATATATGTAATATAAACATCAAAAAAATTTCGGGACGCAGCAAATGCGTTAAGGTAGTGAATTTTCATAAGCATAATATATTATAGTGATTTAGCCTTGTATTAAAAGTTATAAAACATTACTTTATTCACTTAGGAGCAGTAAAAAATAAGGTTAAGAAAGGCAAGCAAAAACATGATTTCTACCATAAAAATTTATAATGTAATTTGGATACAAAACTCAAACAAAGAAATGCAGAAAAGAAAGAAGCCCCAGGCCGAAAAGGGTTTCTGCCCCTTCACCCAAAAACACAGGGGTTCTCCCTCCCCTTGCGCATGCATACAACTACCTGCAAAGCATAAAGCACAAGAAATATTTCTTCGGAACAACCCTCAAGAAAGTTACCGGGCGCATCTTTTCAAAGTATGAATAAATATTTTTTAGCATTTTCCGCTCATATTTTCTCCCCACCCAGTACCCCCATTCATTCCTGGTCTCTTAACTTTTTTGGGGGTTGTTTGCAACAACTTTACTTTGTGGCTTGTGCATCCAAGGAGAGTTCCAAGCATGTCTCTGAAAAAAAATTCAAAAACTCTCCATGCAGTAAACTGTAAATTTACCGAAATTACATCCCACGTCTTTTTTTTAGTGAATTTTTATTTAAAAAATTCACTAATAGAGAGGTATCGATGGTGAGACTTTGCGAAAATTCTTTCAAATGAGCGCGAATTAGGTCCCCTAGAACCCATATCCGGGGTCAGTTTGAATTTTTATATGCTTATATATATATATATATATATATATATATATATATATATATATATATATATATATATATATATATATATATATATATATATATATATACATATATATATTTATATATTTATATATATATATATATATATATATATATATATATATATATATATATATATATATATATATATATATGTATCCGTCTGATAACTCAAAAAATAATTAACCGATTTAGATGAAACTCGGCAAGTGCCTTTCTTTTATTAATAGCTTGGACGAGTTCGTTGGCCAGGAAAATAGGACGGGGTTTTCCGGGAAAATTTTGAGTTTTCTTTCAAAAAAAATTTTTTTTCCCGAAAATTTCGATAAAATTTGGTCTACATATTGCTTTGGGAAATACCTAACTATGTGCCAAAATTCAGCTTTCTAGGGTTACAGAAAATTGAGCTATTCAAATTTGAAACATGTTTAAATCATAAGTATGTGGTTGCTGTTGGTTAGTCAATGCTTTTCTTATTGACTCATGAGATTCATTCATCAACCTTCCATTGACTTCTGCTTCTGCCGCTGTTACAGTCCTTTTATTTAGATCTAGAGTTGTAACCATCATACAAACAGTGTTTTTTAACCACGTGGCTGGGCGACTGACCGAATTCATTCGCAGTTGCTGTTGATTTACTCATATTCTCTTAATATGTTTGAAGATGTGGTGTCTACTTCATTCCAAGTCACTATTAACCGACTATTTATGAAATCAAATAAGTAAATTAAATCGATTGTCATAAAATATGTAGTGTATTAAGACAAGGGATAAAGAAATAAAACATATATAACTGTGCACATTTTGATTATATTTTAGGGTGCTTGAGAGAGGTATTCTCACAGCATAATATCTTATTAAAGTTCATTTGTAAATAGGTTTAATTTTTATATGTTTATATATATATATATATATATATATATATATATATATATATATATATATATATATATATATATATATATATATATATATATATATATATATATATATATATATATATATGATAACTCAAAAAATAATTAACCGATTTCGATGAAACTTGGCAAGTGCCTGTCTTTTATTAATGGCTTGGATGAGTTCGTTATCCAGAAAAATCAGACGGGGTTTTCCGGAAAAATTTTGAGTTTTCTTTCGAAAAATTTTTTTTTCTCCGAAAGTAACAAAGCTGTTTCAATGAAATTTACTATATATGTTGCCTCAACCTTACTACGTACCAAAATTCAACTTTCTAAGTTTAGAGAAAATTGAGTTACTCAAATTTTAAATTTTCTTTTGAAAAAAAATTTTTTCTCCGAAAATTACAAAGTTATTTTAATGAAATTTTGTGGATATCTTGCCTTAGGAAAAACCTTACCACGTATTGAAATTAAACTCTCTAAGTTTATAGAAAATTGAGTTATTTAAATTTGAAGCATTTAATAAAAATTCACTACCATAACGCACTTGCTGCGTCCCGAGTTTTTTTATGTTTATATTATATATATAAGCACAAGACAAGACAAG
Source organism: Tillus elongatus (assembly GCA_964006375.1). NCBI lineage: Eukaryota > Metazoa > Arthropoda > Insecta > Coleoptera > Cleridae > Tillus > Tillus elongatus. The sequence continues at coordinate 448,779 of OZ023263.1, read as the reverse complement.
ACTACACTGGACTACCAGGTCTTGATACTTGCAAAGAACATTGACGCCCGTGGTACTAAATTTAACACAACGAACCTACCAAATATTGTCTTTGGCACGGAGACAAACTATAAAAAGCATGGACGCAGCAAGTGCGTTATGGTAGTAAATTTTCATAGAAATGATCTGGCAGAAAACTTTTTTTTCTTGTAACAAAGAAATCTAAATTTTGGTGTATAGTTTACTTTTTATATCGTAAACCAACCAACCTACCAAATTTGGTTATCATAGCTTTTTTATTTTTTGAGATAAAATTTTTTTCGAATAAAAACTTAAAATTCTTGCAGAAAACGTCGTCCGATTTTCCTCACTAACGAACTTATTCAATCCATTTACAAAAGGAAGGTACATGCCAAATTTTATCAAAATCGGCCCATTATTTTTTGAGTTATCGGTGTGATACATACATATATATATATATATATATATATATATATATATATATATATATATATATATATATATATATATATATATATATATATATATATATATATATATATATATATATATATATATATATATATATATATATATATATATATATATATATATATATATATATATATATATATATATATATATAAACATAGAACATTTTAAACTGACCCTGGATATGGGTTCTAAGGGTCCTAGTTCGCGCTCATTTGCAATTATTTTTTTTAAATTCAAAAGTCGGGATCTCCCCATTAGTTAATTTTTAGTGAATTTTCTTAAAAAAAATTCACTAATGAGGAGATCCCGACTTTCGAATTTTGAAAAAATTTCTTCAAATGAGCGCTATTTAGGACCCCCGGAACCCAAATCCGAGGTCAGTTTCAGACTTTATATGTTTATATATATATATATATATATATATATATATATATATATATATATATATATATATATATATATATATATATATATATATTTATGTGTCACACCTATAACTTAAAAAATAATGGACCGATTTTGATAAAATTTGGCACATACCTTCCTTTCGCAAGTGGCTTGGATAAGTTCGTTAGCCAGGAAAATCCGCCGAGGTTTTCCCGGAAAATTTTGTGTTTTCTTTTGAAAAAAATCGAAAAAAATTTATATCTCCAAAATTAACAAAGTAAGGGCAACCAAATTTCATACGTGGGTTTATATAACTAGAAGCAAGTTACCTACCAAAATTTAGCTCCGTAGGTTAAAGGACAAAAAAGTTACAGACATTCAAAGAAAAATAAATTTTGGTTCTTCTCAAAACGTCAAAATCGCGATTTTAAACGTCAAAATTGGTGAGTACCTTCCTTTTGCAAGTGTCTTGGATAAGTTCGTTAGCCAGGAAAATCCGACGAGGTTTTCCCGGAAAATTTTGTGTTTTCTTTCGAAAAAAATTTATATCTCCAAAATTAACAAAGTAAGGGCAACCAAATTTTATACGCGGGTTTATATCATTATAGGCAAGTTACGTACTAAAATTTAGCTCTGTAGGTCAAAGAACAAAAAAGTTATAGGCATTTAAACAAAAATAAATTGAGGTTTTTCACAAAACGTCAAAGTTGCGATTTAAACGTCAAAATTGGCAACATTTAGGAAAAGAACTTGAATCTAATACGGGCTATGGAAATAAAATGTCTCAAGAAGAATGTTTTACAAACCCTGAAGTCTTAGTGTCAACCGTCAGTGTCCTTCATTTTAATAAAATGTTTCCAGAAAATTCATTTCAAATAGACCCTTTCTCTGATGCTTGGCAGTAGCCTTAGCTATATAGTTTATCGTTAATAGTATATAATTTTTGTAGAATTTTCGTAAAAAAAATCAATACAGCTCAATATATCTGTTATTATGTTATTGCATTTTTGCATTTTCCATCGAAATATAATGCATAAATGATTAAACATTAATTATGACTAAAATAATTAAAACGCCCGCTGGAATACGACATTAAAACAAAGCTCTAACAACTGACTCGTTGGTCTAGAGGTATGAGTTCCGCTTAGAGTGCGGGAGCTCCCAGGTTCAAATCCCGGACAAGCCCAAATACCTTTTATTTGCTTTTTTTTAACCGACTTCAAACAAGGACGAGGTTTTCAATTCGCCTGTATGTTTTTAGTGAATTTTCTTAAAAAAAATTCACTAATGAGGAGATCTCGACTTTTGAATTTTGAAAAAATTTCTTCAAATGAGCGCTATTTAGGACCCCTGGAACCCAAATCGGGGGTCGGTTTCAGACTTTATATGTTTATATATGTTTATATATATATATATATATATATATATATATATATATATATATATATATATATATATATATATATATATATATATATATATATATATATATATATGTTTATATATTTATGTGTCACACCTATAACTAAAAAAATAATGGACCGATTTTGATAGGTGAGTACCTTCCTTTCGCGAGTGGCTTGGATAAGTTCGTTATCCAGGAAAATCCGCCGAGGTTTTCCCGGAAAATTTTGTGTTTTCCTTCGAAAAAAATCGAAAAAAATTTATATCTCCGGAATTAACAAAGTAAGGGCAACGAAATTTGGTACACGGGTTTATATCATTATAGGTAAACTGCCTACCAAAATTTAGCGCTGTAGGTTAAAGGACAAAAAAGTTACAGGCATTTAAAGAAAAATAAATTTGGGTTTTCCTCAAAACGTCAAAGTCGCGATTTTAGACGTCAAAATTGTTAATATTTAGGCAATGAACCTGAAATTAATATGATCTATGGAAGGAAAATGTCTCAAGAATAATGTTTTACAAAGCCTGAACTTTTAGTTTCAATCGTCATTGTCCTTCATTTTACTAAAATATTCCCAGAAAATTCATTTCAAATAGACCCTTTCTCTGATGTTTTAGCAGTAGTGTTGGCTATAGAGTTTATCGTTTAATGGTAAATCATTTTTGTCGAATTTTCGTAAAAAATCATTAAAACGCAATATATCCGTTATTATGCAAGTTACAAAAAAAAGTTGTATACATTAATTGTAGGGTGTCTTAAGCTACATCTTAAAAAATATTTCCACAATTACAGGGTGGCCCATAGGTCGTTGGTGATTCAAAATTTTTTTTTGTGATTTTTTTAATCGAACACGCCCTATGTTATTGCATTTTTGTATTTTCCATCGAAATATAATACATCTTTGTAAGAAAAGAAATTCGGGACGCAGCAAGTGCGTTATGGTAGCGAATTTTCATTAAATGCTTCAAATTTTGAATCAATTTGCTATTAACCTATAAGGTTGACCATAAAACCAGTTTTTTCGGGAACAATTTAAGTTTACTTTCGGAAATTTTTATACATTTTCAAACAATAAAGTTATTTGGATGAAACATGGCACATTGTTTCTAATATATAGATTATACTGGTAACCAAATTTTGTGCCTGCTATTTAAAAAAACATTTTTATGAAAATTCACTACCATAACGCACTTGCTGCGTCCAGAGTTTTTTTCTACGAAAATGGACTAAAAATGCCGATACTCTTGCTACTACTACATAATGTATTACTTATTTCCCAGCGTATACAATAATAATCATGTCTAAGGGGCTCTGTCGTGGTTCAATTAAGAAACATTAAAAACCAAATGTTAACACTGCGCTTAGAATATGATTTACTGATATACAGATTTTCTGTTTTACGCAAAATTGTATTGTTTTAAGTCATTACCTCACAATTTTTATTTATAACCATTGTCCAATATTAATTTTCAATATTTCTATCCATGTTTTAAATATGATAGGTTAATTAAAAGTCAGTTGTAAAATATCAAACGTTGTACACGTCTCCATCTATAACATTTTGTGTAAACTAGAGCTATCATGACAACATACTACCTGGTTCCGCACCGAGCTGGCGTTTCTGTCGTACATCTCTCAATGATCTAAATGCTGACATGTTGCAATAATCCAACTTCCATTGTTTTTTATCTACGATTTATTTAAATAGCATAGCAGTACAGGTAACGTCATCTGTCTTTATCTAACATTATAGATATTGCATTACAGAATCTGAAGTGATGTCGAGGATTATTTTAATATTAATTTAGAATACCTTTATTTTTATTAGATCAAAAGACTTGAAAATTGGTACACAGCCACGTCTGTCTATGTTCTTTTAAGTTATAAATTTTCGTTTCAATCACTTAAATAATTTGACAGGTATTGCGTTTAAAAAAATATTTTTTTAATTTTTAATTAAGAAAAATTTGGCGTCACGATCTGATGAACGAAGTCATCCAAGCCATTAACAAAATAAAAGTAATTCCCAAATTTGGTCCAACAGTTTACTGCATTTAGGGTTTTTAGTATTTTTTTTAAACATGCTTAGAACCCCCTTTTGGATGCACAACTTACAAGGCACATTTGGTGCAAACAACCCCTAAGAAAATTAAGTGACCAAGAATGAATAAGGCTGCTGGGCGGGGAGAAAATATGAGCGGAAAATGCTAAAAAAATTTAGTCGGACTTTGAAAAGATGCGTTGCAGATAGTTGTATGCATGCACAAGGGGAAGAAGAACCCCCCTGTGTTTTTGGGTGAGGGGACAGGAACCTTCTTCGACCTGGGGGTTCTTCTTCCCCTTCTGTATGCATACTATACCCTCAATGCATGAACCATGGGAAATTTTTTTATGTTCAGCTTTCTAGTGTATTTTTTGTTAAGTATATTTCCTGTTTATTAATTTCTTTGTTTGAGTTTTGTATCCAAATTACTGTATAAATATTTATCAGGGAGCTCATGTTTGTGCTTGCGTTTTTTTTTACCTTATTTTTTATTGTTCCTGAGTAAATAAAGTAATCTAAACTTTTAATATAAGGCTAAATCACTATAATATATTGCTCTTATGAAAATTCACTACCTTAACGCCTTGCTGCGCCCCAAACATTTATATTTATCTACAAATCGCTAAACTTTATTCATTGCTGATCAAAAATTTCATTTTTTTGCTTAAGACTATGTCAATCATTATTTTATGTTTGTGTGGTTTTTAATGGCAGAGCCATAAATAGCTACATTTCTTATAATAGTTTAATACCATTTAACTCTGACACGTTTCCAACGAAATGGAGCTGCTATATATTTTAAAGCTTCCTCAATAAAGCGTTTTCAACACATAGCGTTGAACGATTCAATATTTATACTATGCGAGGCTATAAATAACAAATATCGGGGTATTTGTAATTCAGTGCTGATTTTCAGCTAGTCTGAGGTAGTTTATCAGGAGATAATCTTACAGTTATTTAGAGAATATTTCATGTAATAATTCACCATCGGGATTCTGACAACACTCCTGGCCTTACCGCCTCATAGCCTCACTGTGTCTGTGAAGTTTTCCAAGAATTTTCAATCTCGGTAATGTTCGAATTTCACGTAATGTCCCCGAAGCAGCAAGGAGAAGCAGCAGCTATCGTGACTTGATTTCACTTAATACGGTTCCTCCAACGTCAAGACGTAAGGGTGAAGAGGGGGAGGATAAGAATCGATAATGTTGCCGGTTGCTTGTTGCCCGTTGCTCCTCGTATGGAATAAGATACGAGGCACAACCAGTCAGATAGTTACAGTTTCCTTACATGTTCTCACTAACGAGCCTTGTTCAACTACACAGAAAAATGTCTGATCCTTAAGTAGGTACGTGACAAGTACACTTGGAAACCCAAATCGCCAGAACACATTTTTTTAAAGACCTCGCTATCGTTTCACTAACAAAGTTAGCGTCAGCAGAGAATGAAAAATTGCAGTCTTTAAAAAGATGTGTTGTGGTGATTTGGATTTTTCAAGTGTACTTATCAGTGCACATCACAGGTTCCAATCACCACTTAGTAGGTACGTGATTTTTTATTTATGGCGGACAATTTTTGCTAATTAACCTGCATATTAATATAATATTCAATGTCATATAATCCGAACATAGGATTTATCAAAAATAATACCAAGCTAAAAAACCTCCAATTTTTTGTCAAAGAATTATTTAAAAGGGCATTTCAAATTTGGACTCTATTAATAATTATGGTGCTGTAATAACTATTAGCACTTTAATAGTTAACTGCAACAAGACAAAACCACAGAAGTCTAAAAATAAATCAAAATAGGCGGCCAATTGTTTATGTGAGAGGAAAATCTGAAAAGGTACTTCAAATCTAAACAAAATGTGGTTTATGGTAACGCTAGCTTTATAAAAGTAAATGTAATGAGTAGCTAATTGTGAATTGGTTATAAATTATCAATGGAGATTATTAGGGTTAAAGTGGCGATAATCTTCTTAAATAGGGGTTGGAATTTCACTGCCTTAGGGGTGGGCGTTTGGAATATATACGAGTAGTATCATATATATATATATATATATATATATATATATATATATATATATATATATATATATATATATATATATATATATACATATATTGTTAATTAAGGTACTTATATGACGTTCAGGAATGAAACATATATTGTTAGTTTGCCTGTCAGATCAAGAGTGTCAAAATTTTGGTACTATAGAATAATGTTTTTTGTGTAGTTTTGGTTTGAAAGAAGAATTGGTTTTTGTATTAAATGGATTCTAAATAACTATGGTTGCAGCAGGAATATTGGTGGGAATAGGAATCGCAGCTGAAGAAAAACTTAGTTGAAAATCAAAAAGTGACAAGAGAAAAATAATTTGACATTTATACGTTTAGGGAGAGACTGTTCAAAATCTTGTCCTAGTGCAAGCACAAGCATAGCTTTTTTGTATGGCATAATGTATAATTTGAATTAATAATAATAATAATAATAATAATATATATATATATATATATATATATATATATATATATATATATATATATATATATATATATATATATATATATATATATATATTAATCGAATCCATGACTTATGTGTTTGCCAGATTTGATACAAATACGTTTAGCAGTTTATGCAAGAATAAGTAACAAACATACAAACATCTCATACAAACTTTCCGTCCTCACTTTACACCCTTGACGCCTAATTTTCTGAAAATACTGATACATGGTTTTGTCAGCTTTATAGACGATTCTAAGGTCGATATCTTTAAATATTTTCTCTAATCCTTTTGTAGGATGAAGATAGAAAAGACGTACTGCAAATTTTTTGTAGGCTAGTCCAATTTAGGCTTCAATGTCGTAATGTCGCTTATCGACATTTTCCACTTATACTTAGTAACTACACAATATATGAGGAGAAACCGTCACAAATCACAATATGTATAATTTTGTTTATGTCTGAAATGTATCGCTCAATGCTCAAGGAAAACTTGAGTATCATCCGAAGAAGAAAGTTGAAACTCGACATTTTGTGACCAAAAGGATGCTGATGGATGAATCAGGTTGTACAAGTTAAGTTCCTATAAACGTGAAATTCTAAGCTATCTACATTTTTGATGTTAAGAGTGCCAAGGAAGGATATTTAGTCGTTGGTCCCCATTTGGTAAGTAACCTTAATTAAAAGAAATCTACTGTTAAACTTATTCAGAAAATTATTGATATTATTTTTACTACTCTCAAATATAGTAAAAATATCGTTGGCATATCTCAGCGATACTCTCGAAAAATACTTTATTTAAAATCAGCTAATGAAAATTTCGTCAATGAAAGGAAACAATGGATTTGCAATTATGGTTTCTTTAGTTTTTCGATAAAATCTTACGCCGGCCCGAAAGAAACTATAATTTTCCTCCTCATCCACTATATATTCTTCCACCTGTATGTCCATAGCTGATTATCATGAACCATATACCGAAAATACTGAAGAGCTATGTCGGCTGGAATACTAGGAAGCAAAGACTTGACAATAAAAAAAGTCTGAACGAAGTTTTATATATATATATATATATATATATATATATATATATATATATATATATATATATATATATATATATATATATATATATATATATATATATATAAGATGTAACATTTGAAACTCACCTGGAATATGGGAACTAGGGGGCCTAGTTCGCGCTCATTTGAAGATTTTTTTAGGTAAAATTTTAAAGAAAAGACAAGTAATTCATTAGCTTCAACCTAGTATCTTAGATTCTCTTACTGAATGCAGTTGAATTTTTTTCCGAAAAACTGGAAGGTTAACTGCCGATGTACTGAGCTCCTTAGATGACCATTTTGAAAATTAGTAGCGTAAATAATCCGTGACTGCTTTTAACATAACACGACAGCTGGTTAGGCGTGTTCGTTGATTCGACAATGGTCCCTACTGTGCGTCACCCGGTATTGCATCAACCGGTATAACGTGATCCGGTAATGCGTCATCTGGTATTGTATTATCTATGGTCTAGGTATTTAAAGAGGATACTTTTGCTGAGAGTGATAGTTGTCTACAGTGACTGACAAAGATAACTTCGTTGATGAGATACACAATCAGCGCATAACTATATGTTATTATTTTTGTGGAGTTCGGCTTTCTGTTTTGGAAAAGGGATTTATTTATAAATATAGTGTGATTAATCTTTGTGAGCATTATTAGTGGTTTTCACTTTCAGTATATATTTGCCGCAAACTTAGAATATCTATTTATGTGAAAAGCCATAGACATTCAGTTCCAAGAGAAATCACCTAAATGTTCTTTTAACTGGTAGAGTGAAACCGACAACATTTATTTCACACATTCCTCCGATTTTCCGACACATTCCTGAGTCAGATTGTATTTGCATATAAACTGAGTGACTGGGGGTGTTTTTGTACATTAGAGCTGGTCTGGACAAGAGAGAAAGTATGGAATTTAATTAAACAGATGTCGCTAAGTGCCATCACATTGTGTCACACTCTCTCACTTCCTCCCCTCCAACTGAACCGTCCGATGAGCACGGCCACATCGCGTGTCGGAATTTCTATATAAAAATTTAATTATATCATTGTCAATTGGGAATAAATTGGTTTAATTTCATTTAATAGCAAGTAATTGCCATAACACGTTTAGTCTAATTAAGGTTCAGACGGGGGTGACGCGAGGCAAGCAGAAGAGCAGGCACATTTCTGAAACGAATGATAATAGGCTTTTGTAGGGCGCATTTTAGATAAGAATTCCCATAGTTTACCCATTTAGCGACTCCTCTACTCCTTCGTCCTGCATCGCGCCTCCTCCTTGACTCTGCAAACATCACAGGGACGGGTTAACACATTTACCTACTATTGCTGTTTAGTTATCAATCCAGGAGCGTTCCTAGTTAAAGTATTTTACATACATAATTCTAGGAAACATCAATTTTTCCTTTAAGCTAAATGTAGCTCTATTTGTGTGTTATTATGTTTTCGTTATACAAGTAAGATTTTAAGTTCAAAAATTGCGCTATATATTATTGTATTGTTACAAAGCACTTCAATAGACGTAGGTGCGGTGTTGCCACATCTCCAGAATTTCCCCAACATCTGGGAATTTTTGCACAGTCTGACAACACCGCCTCCCCACCCCCTGGGGTGCCTGGGGTGACCCCCCTCAGGCGAAGTCTCAACCCTCTAGGACCAGAAATAACGAAGTTACCAACTTGTACCCCGTCGGAACGGATAACTGAGGTCTGCACATTCCGAACACCCTGTACATACACCCTGTATACGCAGAGAACCCTTACAGCCTGTATACGCAGAGAGATCTTATAGTTCGAGAAACACCTCTTGTGTAACATAGGAGTGGTGACCACATTTGGATCACCCTGTATATACATCCCCCTGTATACACACGGGACCGATCTGTATTCACAGAACCTTCTAGTAAAAGAAGGTCCTGGAACGTTCTGGAATGGAACGCTCTAGAAAGGAGGGGAAGGTACGGCGAGTATATAAAAGCGAAAGCAAGCCAGCCCGAGTTAGTTCAGTTCAGTAAGAGAATGTGGTAGTGACTTGAAGAAGCAGTGTAAAGTGTTAAGAGAGTAGCTACTGTAGTACCAGTGTAGAGACTTGTGTGCAGATTAGTAATTGTAGACAGTAAATTAAGTGTTTTGTGAGAGAGACATTCTAGAAATTTTATTGTATCCATATTTAGAGTGTAAATAAAGTTGTTTTGTTAAAATTAAAAGTCTCACTTATCCAGAACCCGGAGAAAACGTAACAATTTGGTGTCAGAAGTGTGGGATAAGTGAGTGAAGAAGTGAACAAGCAAGCTAGCTGTAAATGGTAAACACCAGATCGACTGACTACGACAAGATGGCTGAAATCAAAGAGTTGATGGACTTACTGAAAAAGCAACGCGAAGAAGACGAACAACGACGACAAGAAGAAGAAAGAAGACGGCGCGAAGAAGACGAACGACGGCGGCAAGAAGATAAAGAAGACCCCAAGAGGCAGCGCGAAGAAGACGAACAACGGCGCCGAGAAGATGAAAGAAGACGGCGCGAAGAAGACGAGAGAAGGCGACAAGAAGATAAAGAAGACCTCCGAAGTATGTTCCACAATATGAGAATCGATGTAAAAGAAGAAATTGAACAGATCAACGAACAAATAGAAAATGTGGACAAGAAAGTAGAAAATGTGGACAAGAAAGTAGAAAATATGGACAATAAAATAGGAGTGGTGAACAGTAAGGTGGCAAATGTAACAGAGGATTGGAACAAACGATGGGAAGAAGTTGAAGGGTTGAAAGAACAAATGAAGATGATGATGAAAGGCACAGAAGTCAGACATAGAGAACTGACAGAACAGGTGATGGGCCAGACTGATATAACTCAACCAAGAGGAGTTACTGGAATGTCCCCCGTTCAAAATCGTCCGGAAGAAAATATGCCAATCGTGCAGCAGCCTCATGGAACCTTGAAGCCGCCGACTTTTGACGGAGAAACATCGTGGCCCATGTACAGGAGGCAGTTTGAAGCGGCAGCTCTCAGCAATGGGTGGAGCGAACAACAGGCAGCAACTGCTCTAATTCTCTCGCTTCGAGGTAAAGCCTTAGAAATCCTCCAGAACATCCCGGAGTCGAAACAGCAAAACTACTTAACAGTGATACAGGCCCTAGATTTGAGATATGGTAACAAGTACATGAGCCAGGTCTACCAGACACAACTAAAGTCAAGGGTCCAAAAGCCAAATGAGACGCTGCAAGAATTTAGTGCCGAAGTGGAGAAAATTGTGCGACTGGCATATCCCCAAGCCCCCAGAAGAATTTGTCAACCAGATCACCGTCCAGACCTTCATCGATGGGGTACTTGACAATGAAATGCAACAAGCTTTAAGGCTCGGAAGGTTCAAAACACTTACAGACTGCGTAATTTATGGCTTGGAATTTGAAGCAGCGAAGAATGCATCTCAACCTCGCCGCAACAGGCTGCGCAAAGTGAAGGAGATAGAGGACTTTGCAGACACGACAGCGGAACTAAGGCAAGAAATGAAGTTGATAAAAGAAGCCATAAGCAAGCTCACTGTACCGGTTGGGGCACGTAGGACGAAAGCAGATTGGTCAGACATAGAATGCTACAAGTGTGGTAGGAAAGGGCACATAAGTAGGCAGTGCTCACAAACCCAACAGGTGGCTCGCAGAAGACAAGAATATACCAACAGTGAGCGGCGTCAGGGAAACGACCTGACGCCAGTGTAAAGGGGCGGCAGCTGGCGTGCGAGTCCCAAGGCCCCAAAGTCAAGGTCTCCACTATCCGACGCTACCACGAGAGCCTCGTTATACCTGGCAGCATAGACGGAAGACAATGCAGTTTCACCATCGATACTGATGCCACTAGATCCGTTGTACGTCCAGACATGTTGCCAAACAGGTCGGCACTCACGACCAACAAACAGCCTGTGTTGGAGACGGCAAAAGGAGATAGGATACCCGTGCATGGAGAGGCCACTGTTTACATTAGGCTGGGCAGTACTGAGCTACAGGTAAGGGCCGTTGCCGCAGAAATCGTCGACGAATTTATTCTGGGCCTGGATTTAATGGAAGAGTTCGATGTCCTTTCAGTAGACTTCCAGAATAAGATCTTGAAAATCGGTAACGAAGAGTTGTATTTATCTCCAACAGCAGGCGAAGCTAATCTCAGGTTGAGACTTATTATCGACGAGGATACACGGATTCCTGGTAACAGTGAGAAGATTGTCAGAGTCAGACTAGAGAAGAAACTTGATGGTATGCCTGCTCTCATAGCGGAGCCCCTAAAAGATAGACATGATGGTGCCCTCGTCGCACGATGCTTAGTAGACCCGAAGAAGACAATACCCATAAGAGTGGCTAACGTACAAACTAACAGGGTCACATTGAAGAAAGGTGAGGTTATCGCCACTTGCGAACCCATTGACCGAGTGACGTTGTCCAAAAACGTGACACCCACTGCATTAGACAGAAGACTGCCAGTAGAAATAGTAGAGCGGTTCAAGAATTCATGGGGCCAATTGAACAATATAGAGATGGAGATGGCCCTGAAGTTCATATTGGAGGAGGCCGATATTTTCGCTCAAGATAAAATCACAGGTCGTACGAGTCTAGTGCAACACAGAATTAATACTGGCGACGCAAGACCAATTAGACAGCCGCCGAGGAGACTGCCTTTTGCCAAGCAATCAGAAATCAAGGCAATGGTTAACGAAATGCTGGAAGATGGTGTGATCGAGGAGTCTAATAGTCCTTGGTCGTCCCCAGTAGTTTTGGTCACCAAGAAAGACGGCACTATGAGATTTTGCGTGGACTATAGGAAGCTGAATGACGTCACCAAGAAAGACAGTTATCCCCTGCCCCGGATCGACGACACTTTGAACACTTTGGCCGGATCAAAGTGGTTCTCTACATTAGACCTGAAAAGTGGCTACTGGCAAGTAGAACTCCATAAAGACGATAAGGAGAAGACTGCTTTTTCAACCGGGAATGGGTTGTACCAATTCAAGGTCATGCCATTCGGCTTATGTAATGCTCCTGCCACCTTCGAGCGACTAATGGAGTTAGTGCTGAGAGGACTGACATGGGAAACATGCCTGGTGTATCTCGACGATGTCATGGTGATTGGAAGGACTTTCGATGAACACCTGGCGAATCTGAAGCAAGTTTTCTCCAGGCTGAGAGGTGCCAATCTGCAACTCAATCCCAAGAAATGCGTCCTCTTCCAGAAGAAAGTGAGTTTCCTCGGACATGTCGTTTCTGAGAAAGGAATAGAAACTGATCCAGAGAAAATAAAGGCAGTAAGAGACTGGCCTGTGCCGAGGAACAAACATGAGGTCAGAAGTTTTCTGGGACTTTGCAGCTACTACCGACGCTTTGTGAAGTACTTCAGCAGCATTGCGAAACCTCTGCATAGCCTGACTGAAAATAAGGCCGAGTTCATCTGGTCACCAGATTGCCAAGAGTCTTTTAGAGAACTCAAACATCGTCTTCTCACTACTCCTATACTGGCTTATCCTCAGGACGAAGGACTGTTCATACTGGACACCGATGCTTCCCAGTATGGCATTGGGGCAGTACTCTCGCAGCTCCAAGCCGGAGAAGAAGTTGTGATAGGCTACTTCAGCAAAACGTTCGGAAAAGCAGAAAGAAATTACTGTGTAACCCGGAAAGAACTGCTGGCAGTTGTAAGATCCATCGAACATTTCCACAGCTTCCTGTACGGAAGAACATTCCGCGTGAGGTCAGATCACTCTGCTCTGCAATGGCTTCTGAACTTTAGAAATCCCGAAGGACAGATAGCACGATGGATAGAGAAACTGCAGAGCTACGACTTCCGGATTGAACATCGAAGAGGAAGAGGTTACGCCAATGCAGACAGCCTGTCAAGAAGACCATGTTCAGTGCATGAATGCAAATTTTGCGAGCGACAAGAGAACAAAGAGATCGACAAAGTAACTCATCAGATCAAACAACTGGTGACGGAACAGGAGAATAATACCGATCCAGACGTAAATCTTGAATACATCAGAGATGCACAGAAGACAGATCCAGACCTGAAAAATATTAGAGAATGGCTAGAAAAAGGGAAAAGACCTGAGTGGCACGATGTGTCCTGGTTTGGGGCGGAGGTTAAAGGCTACTGGCTACAATGGGACTCCTTGTGTCTGAAGAATGACTTGATCACTCGAAAATGGGAAACTGCCGATGGTAGAGACTGTATATACCAGAGCGTTGTGCCAAGTGAGTGCATAGACAGTGTTCTTCATTAGTTACACAATAGTAGGGGTGGAGGCCACTTTGGGGTCAACATGACTCTCGCCAGAGTCAGAGACCGCTTCTATTGGATAAATTGCCGAAGAAGCGTGGAAGAATGGTGCAAAAGGTGTGACCAGTGTGCTTCAAAGAAAGGGCCAAAGACCCGATCCAGAGGAAAGATGATGCAGTACATCTCAGGTACACCGTGGGAGAGAGTTGCCGTAGACATCGCAGGACCTTTTCCAATCACAGAGTCTGGGAACAGATACATAATGGTGGCGATGGACTACTTCTCGAAATGGCCTGAAGTTGCGCCGATCCCCAACCAAGAGGCAACGACCGTAGCAGAAGCCCTGATGGAAAATGTAATATCACGGCATGGCGTACCCTTGGAGATTCACACCGACCAGGGCCGGAATTTCGAATCAGAAGTCTGGAAGAGCCTAATGGACTTGCTAGGCATAAAGAAAACACGAACAACGCCACTCCACCCTCAATCAGACGGCATGGTAGAACGGCATAGCAGGACCATCAATCAGTATCTTGCTATGTTTGTTGACGAGAATCAGAGAACCTGGGACAAGCTGATACCTCTGTTCCTCCTAGCTTACAGAAGCTCTCAGCATGAATCTACCGGCTACACTCCATCCATGATGTTGACCGGCAGAGAGATGCGGCTACCAATCGACATGACGAGACCACCACCGAACGAGGACATAGCGGACCTAGCTACGTTACCTAAGTATGTCGCCGACCTAGAAGGAAAACTGCGCACTATACACAGATGTGTCAGAGATAGGCTCCTCTTAAGCAGTGACCGAATGAAGATGCGCTTGGATCGCAGAGCAACACCACATACATTCAAGGAAGGTGATGCAGTGTGGCTGTACCAACCAACAAGGAGAAAGGGCCTCAGTCCCAAACTTCAGTAACCATGGGAAGGGCCATACTTGGTGACTAAGAAAATTAACGACCTAGTCTACAGAATCCAGCTGTCTCCAAGAACTAAACCCAAAGTTGTTCACATAGAGAGGTTGAGTCCCTATCGGGGCAACGAACCCCCAAGTTGGCGGCCGGTAAATACTGTTCGGGACGAACAGTCTTAAGGAGGGGGGCAGTGTTACAAAGCACTTCAATAGACGTAGGTGCAGTGTTGCCACATCTCCAGAATTTCCCCAACATCTGGGAATTTTTGCACAGTCTGACAACACCGCCTCCCCACCCACTGGGGTGACCCCCCTCAGGCGAAGTCTCAACCCTCTAGGACCAGAAATAACGAAGTTACCAACTTGTACCCCGTCGGAACGGATAACTGAGGTCTGCACATTCCGAACACCCTGTACATACACCCTGTATACGCAGAGAACCCTTACAGCCTGTATACGCAGAGAGATCTTATAGTTCGAGAAACACCTCTTGTGTAACATAGGAGTGGTGACCACATTTGGATCACCCTGTATATACATCCCCCTGTATACACACGGGACCGATCTGTATTCACAGAACCTTCTAGTAAAAGAAGGTCCTGGAACGTTCTGGAATGGAACGCTCTAGAAAGGAGGGGAAGGTACGGCGAGTATATAAAAGCGAAAGCAAGCCAGCCCGAGTTAGTTCAGTTCAGTAAGATAATGTGGTAGTGACTTGAAGAAGCAGTGTAAAGTGTTAAGAGAGTAGCTACTGTAGTACCAGTGTAGAGACTTGTGTGCAGATTAGTAATTGTAGACAGTAAATTAAGTGTTTTGTGAGAGAGACATTCTAGAAATTTTATTGTATCCATATTTAGAGTGTAAATAAAGTTGTTTTGTTAAAATTAAAAGTCTCACTTATCCAGAACCCGGAGAAAACGTAACAGTATTATAATATATTTTTTGCAATACCTGTTAAGTAAGTTCACTTTTAATGACAGTTTTTTGACAATGTAAGTTGAACTTTTAAAGCATTTGTCAGTTTCCATGAGAACAGGACATTTTTCATACCTAGGTACGGTAAGACTTACCTTACCTAGGTACGGTAAGTACTGCAAACCTATAAATAGCAAATCTGAATAATGAACAAATTGTTTGAGAAGATTTATTAATTATTATAATTCATCGAAATATTGAAAGTACAATTAGTCATATGATTAACAGTAAGGATTGACGCCATGCTCTTCTTTATATTATTATCTTCAGTTTCTAGCAATGTTAAATTATCAAGACTATCTTGCGGAGTATTCGAAGAATCACCGACCTCAATAATAGGGATTTGGCGAGAGGAGCTGGCTTCTTGGTTGCTAATATGAAATATCTTCTTAGCGACTTGTACTTTATTATTCAAGGAATCCGCCACATAGCTTTCAGCTACTGCCGAGGATTTCCACCCGCCATGCCTCTTCAGTGCTAAAATGTCAACTCCGCTATTAGCCAAAAAAGTAGCGGAAGTTCGGCGAAAGGAATGCCCAGTATATTTTTCCGCATTCTCCAAATGTAGAAATTTCGCAACTTCAGAAGGAATTTTGGCAAAAATATTTCTTCCAACTGGTTGGTTAGAGCATTTCCCATTTTGATACCTCAAGAAGAATCTCTGTATTGAATTTTTTGGTCGCAGGTTCATATACTTCCTCACTAATGCCACAAAGTGAAACTTCTCATTCTCATTGTCGACAATGGTAAAACTTCTGGATTGATGATTCTTAGCGTCAAGTATTCTGACCAAAATAATGTCTCCTTTATCAATAACATTATTGATTGTTAGCTTACATAATTCATCTTTACGGCAGGCACCTGCAATTCCCATAACTACAACCACCTTCTTCATCTGGTATATTTGGTCATGTGTTTCACTTAAAAAGGTCTGAATTTCCTCGATCGTAAACACTTCACTTTTCTTTGAAACATATCCAATATTTTTCTTCTTTAAAAATGCCTTTAACTTTGCATATTTGGAAATATCAACATTGTCATTCAAAGAGATTGTCGATCGTAACATAGAGTATTCGGACCATAAGCTTGATGGAGCAGAATATTTACCTGATTTTTCCAAGAAATATGCTAGTAAAACTGTCTCACTGGTATGTATTACAACCTTTTTAGTGTGGCACCACTTTTTGAAACCCTCATAGCAACTTTCATACCTTTGCTTAGACTTTTCTGGTAAAAGTGACAAACAAGCAATACCTGCCGCTTCTTCGATGTCAGATTCTTCCATATTCAAAGTCACTTCAACACTAATTTTAATTCAAAAATCACAATTAAAATACAAATTAATGTTTAACCTGGACCTGTGCTGAACTGCAGCCAGCGTTTAGTTTTGTTTGTTTACCCGTAGCGTCCTTAGTAACCCAACACAACAACCAAGTCACAAGCTACTTCTTGTTAAGTAGTATGTTAGAATCCATCTAATTAATTCGACTGTCAGTGCTGTCAGTCTGACATCTTTTCACGCAGTAATTATTAAAAAAGAATGCAAATTCAAAAAAAAAACCATTAAAGCAGGTATTGCAAAAAATTATTACTAAACCGTAAACTGTAAGTGACTCTTCATGCCTCGAATGCTTAGAAAACCTCGGCCCTACGGGCCTCGATTTTCCAAACTGCATTCTCTGCATGAAAAGTGTCACTTACAGTTTATGGTACGTAATATACTATTGTTTATTTAACGTTGGTCTATTTCCGCGATCAAAGTAGTATTAGCAATAGTGGTTAGGCTGGCGTCAGACAAGTAGCCCATATCGGGCCGTTCTTGCCAACCCTGGCATCTAGCAACCATGTTCTATTCCTCCTCGGTTTCGTCATCAAACCTCTTCGACCTCAAAACAAGGGCCTTGTCGGTCTTCGACTGGTCGGAACTTACCTGGCTCCTCTGCAAAGTCCTTGATTCAGGCTTTTCTGTTAAAGAACTCCCAAAAGCCTCAAATGTACACATGTAGTGGTAAGACGTTTCTTCAGTCTCACCGCATTCCTGGCAAACAGGATCCTTCTCGACACCTACCAATGTAAGGTGTCTTCTGAGAGTACAGTGGCCTGGTAGCACATTAATGATACGGCAAATCGCAGAACGACTCCTACCAAAAGCCAGACAGTCTCGCTTCTATCCGGTCTCTCCACGAAGTCCCTCGCTTGTCTACAGCCACGGACATACTTCCAGTGCTTTTCTATGGCTTCCGCTGTCCATGTATCTAGGGCGTCGGAGACTACCTTTCTTCTTATACATATAGCAGGCTCTGGGAAACAGAACGGCTGTCGAGAAATAAGCGTTGCTGGATCATTCTCCACCCCATTCCCCGTCATGCCACAGTGTCCCAAAATGCACTTAGACCGTGCCTTCTTTGTTTTATCCATCTTCGCAAGAGTATCAGCGCACTTCCCAACCTTCATTGATCTGATTTTGGGTGCGCACATCATCCGATTATCCGAGAGAATGTATACACATTCCTCGGGGCTCGTCCTCCCATCCTGTCGAATTGCTACAGACAGGATAGCGTATACCTCTGTTTAGAATGCTGTGCTGCGCCCAGAGCATAACTCTTACGCACCACCAGGCCATCCACATATAGTCTCGCCTCGAAGAAGTGCTTCTCCTCCAGCCGCGATCCATAAGTAAAAGTGATCAGGCTAGCAGGCTGGAAAGCAACCTCACAAATTTTCATAGTCTTGTATTCTGAGATGCGATGCCATAGCCTCCTGTCTGATACAGCTGGGAGACGAGGCAGCAGTGTCAGCAAGACCTCCAGCGCAGCTGAGGGTGTCATCTTCCTAGTGCCGGTGATATCCAGACTTGACAACTTTAAAAGTTTGACCGGCTTCCGAGTTGTAGTTTGGTTTACACCACTCCACTAGACCACCAGAAAGGACCTTCGCCCTGGTGATTGCAATGTAAATCCAATGAAGGATCCGAGGATTAGGTCCCCAGGCCCTTCCTGTTACAAGGCTCACCTGCCAAAGTGTCGATACCCCTTACTTATTACTCGTTGTATTTCCGTCGCTGTGATTAATTAGCGACGCGAGGGGGCAGTTTAATCTCACGAATTGGCTTTTTTTAACCCCACGCTTTCTGTAAGGAGGATGGAGAACTTGAATTTATCCAACGTCGCTTACTACACGGCCCGATCGCTATAAGTTTCCTCGAAAGACAGTACGTTCAGGCATTTCACTTGCCCAACCACAATATGCCACAGCTCGGTTGATGATAATTATTCAATATATACTGAAAAACTGGAGTTACATTTCTACTGCTACTGAGAACGCACGACTCCACACTTCCGACCCCTACTCGGCCACCGTGGCTATCTTGTCTTATACATAATGTGCTTTGTTTTAGTTTTTTTTAATTTTACAGTAAATATTAATTTTTCTATGCAAAAAAAACAGCCATCTGGAAATTTCTTCAGACAAATGTACTCGGTAAGTATTTCTTAACGTTACAATTTCATTCTAGTATAAAAAACGGTTCAGTGGCCTCGGTAATTGTGTGACAAAAACGTGTGCCTTTGCAGCTAGAAGTCCTGGGTTTGCTTGAAATAGAAGCGTTATATTATATTTCAGCATATACTCCAAAATTAATATCGACCAATGTTTTAGCTTTGTGTTGGAGCATGTTGAATGTTGTCTCTGGAGTGGGCGTAAATCCGCCTGTCTCGTCTACCATGAGATGTCCGGCACGTTTAAGATAGCTACCCTTCTTACAGAAAGAAAAGGGCGCGCCAAAATTTTGACGATTAGGTGAAACTTCACCCTAGAATCGGCGATTGGCCATAGTCACGGTAGAAAACTGACATTAAAGAAAAAACTAGCTCTAATAAAAAAAGTGTTGGCACAGCAAGTGCGCTATAGTAGTGAATTTTTTAAGAATCTGTCAAATCACGAAAAAAAAATGAAATTTTTGCCACCAATGCGATACTTCCACACGTTGTGACGATGTGAAAGTAAACTATAACACTTTTAAATCGCAAACTCTATAATTTAAGCCGCTTGCAAAATGTCGTGGAAAGGGACTATGTCAAATAAACTTTCTGCAAAAAATAGAAATTTGAAACCTCGCTAAAAACACATCTTGTAATATTTGTTGTTCAAAAGCCGCATTAGTCTTAGAACATTTGTTTAAGAATAGCCAATTTTGATATCTCAAATCCCCCTTAAACATTTCTAGTAGAAATGCCATAAAATAATTGTTGGGTACCAGTTTGGCCTCCAGTGCGACAGATTTTTTCTAAATGCTTATAGCTTTGATTTCTTTCGGGCTAACGAACTTTTTCAAATCATTTACTAAAGAAACACATTTTTCACGATTTAATATACAACCTTCATTGAATTGCAACAGGCGTATCATTTATTAAATGAAAGTATTTTGGTTGTATTAAATTAATGCATAATAAATACCCATAGCTTTCTCTAGCACTAATGTAACAAAAGTCAAATAGACAAGAAAACAAAACGCAAAATTTGCTTTCAGCTGAGTGATGTCAAGCCGTCTCTGTTTCTGGAGGTCGTTTTGCACAGTCTACAATCCAGGGCGGCTTCACGATCTCCATGACATAACATCAGAATGGGCCGAGACATTGTTTGCATTTGCGGCCTGCCTGGGTGCCTGGCCTTATCTTCAACTAATCCAGCCGTTCTGCTGCTGGCCGTTCCAGCGTGTTATGGTCGATGACAGACACACACACACACACTCATCCACTACCAAACTGCCACCATTCGCTAACTTATACATGCGGGACTCCCACACATTGATTTATTTGCAAAAATTAAATGAACAACTTTAATGCATTACCTATATATATATATATATATATATATATATATATATATATATATATATATATATATATATATATATATATATATATATATATATATATATATATAGAGCGTGGTCCAACAGTGCGCTCAAGTACAATATCTCCTTTATTGGCGAATTTAAATTTTAAAAAAAACTGTTATAGTTTATATCATGTAAAATGTCAAAATTTCTGTGCTAAAGAATTATGTTTTTTTAACAAGGTTCGGTTGAAATGAAGAGAAATAGTGAGGCGAGAGTGAAAATAAATCTTTGTAAAGGCTATAGAAATGTTTGTGGAAGAGGAAAGAGAAGAAAAAGCAAGATTGATCAAAATTCAGAAAGCGGCATTAAATAAAATTGTTTTGACAGTTTGATTATTTGAGGATTTTTATAAAATTATGTTAATACAAGCACAAGCACAGCTTCTTTGTAAGACATAATGTATAATTTTAACCACTAATAAACTAATAACTAATAATTTAAATTAGCAAATATCTCAGGAAATACTGGTTTCAGGTATAGGGAATACTTCATAAAACTGAAAGATGTTGTTTATGTATGGAAATTGATTATAATATACAGGCTGTTCCATTTGAATTTCTTGAGAAAACTTGACTCCAGTCCTTATTACTCTCCCTGTATACTGTTTTCAACGAATTCTTTCTGTATTGATTGAAGTTGAAAAAAGAACACTTTTTAGGATGTTTGGCATGATTACTTACTTATCAGTGCTCATCGCAGGTTCCAATCTTTACTTAGCTACTTTCAGAAATAATGTAGTGGTGTCTCCGCAACATTTAAGATGCTGGTCCAATCAAAGTCCAAATTGGGAATACATTGCAGAAGCGTATATGTTCCCGTATTTATTATGAGCACTCTGTATAAGATATAAGGATGATATTGTGCCAATTTATACACTAGGTGACTCGTAATCCACTGGAAATCTAATATTTGCAACACACTTAGTAGCGTTTACATAGGGCACTCTAACATGTCGATTTTTTCATTTTTTGCACTCAATTTGTGAACACTCTGTACAAGTTACGATATTGAAACTTGGAGTTTGTGGCTTACAGATGTGCCTAAATCCATAGAGATATATGTTTCATTCGTAAAAAAATGCCTAATATGCTTCAGTCATTTTGGAGTCTTATTTGTTATCATAGTACGGCATACTAATTGCTACGAAAATATACCTATAAAGTAATACGGCTATGGTAGCCAGCCTTCCAACACTAAGTGAGTGGTGAACGTGTCGCCACTTAGTTGCGGAACCAAGTAGTATGTTGTCACGCCAGCTCTTAATAACACAAAGTGTTAAAAAATAGAGAATATATACAACCAACCAACAATTTAGCAAATTGTTAACCCTGGCCCATTTCTACCCTAATATAGGGACAAAGTATGTAAGGCTAGATGCATTCTTATAATAATTAGAACCGTATACCGGTTTCGCTCTAATTAGAGCTCGTCAGTATGGTATACTAGAAATGGGCCACGGCTAACAATTTGCTAAATTGTTAGTTGGTTGTGTACAGTTTCTATTTTTTTAACACTTTGTGTTATTTGGAGCTGGCGTGACAACATACTACTTGGTTCCGCAACTAGGTGGCGACACATTCATCACTCAGTTTTGAAAGGCTGGCTACCATAGCCGTATATTACTTTATAGGTGTATTTTCGCAGCAACTAGTATGCAGTTCTGACGAGCTCTAATTAAAGCTAAATGGGTCTGCGGTTCTAATTATTGTGAGAATGCATCTAGCCTTACATACTTTGTCCCTATATTAGGCTAGAAATGGGCCAGGGCTAACAATTTGCTAAATTGTTAGTTGGTTGTATACAGTCTCTATTTTTTAACACTTTGTGTTATTTGGATCTGACGTGACAACATACTACTTGGTTCCGCAACTAGGTGGCGACACGTTCACCACTCCCTTAGTGATAGTAGGCTATGCAAAAAGCGAATCTTAAAGTAAGGCTACCAGGATGTGGAGCTTGTGGAGTATTTTATTTAAAGAATTTTTTTTAATTTATGAAATAATGAATTATCGATACTTAAAGTGAAACACACTGTATATATATATATATATATATATATATATATATATATATATATATATATATATATCGTGTCCCCGGATAGAGAAACGACTCATCTAAAAGAAAAAAAAAATCTCGGTTTGAATTTTCATTTTTTGGTGTTTAGCCCAGCTTGGTTCAAGACTAATTTCATAACATTAACATTAACAACGTTAGCGTCCTCAGATGATGCAAAATTATATATTTTTATCTTACTTATCAGTGCTCATCGCAGGTTCCAATCTTCACGTAGCTACTTTCAGTAATAATGGCGTGGTGTCTTCCCAAAATTTAAGATGCTGGTCGATCAAAGTGAAAATTTGGTAATACATATTGCAAAAGGGTATGTTTCCCTATTTATTATGAACACTCTGTATAAGATATGGGGATGATATTGTGTGATTCGATACACTAGATGACTCTTAATCTATTGGTATTCTAATATTTGTAAGACACTCAGTAGCCCGTATGCCTAGTATGCTTTAGCCATTTTTGGGGTTTTATTACCCGACTTCAAAAAAAGGAGGAGGTTCTCAATTCGACTGTATTTTTTTTAAGGTGTGTTACCTCAGAACTTTTTTCTAGGTAAACCGATTTTGATGATTCTTTTTTTATTTAAAAGCTGGTGCTATTCGCGTGGTCTCATATAAATTTAATCAAGGTCTGACCAGCAGTTTTTGAGTTATTCTTAATGAAGTCGGTTTTCTATTTTTAAATTTTTTACTTGCTTGTTTGTGTAGTAGGCTATGAAAAAAGCGAATCTTAAAACATTGCATACCAGAATGTGGAGATTTTGATGTACCTTGTTTAAAACTGT